>VOPJ01002128.1:19437-52533 GCA_014673585.1 Semibalanus balanoides
GTCAAAACCAAACTCAAATTTACTTTCGATTAGACCTCTGTGGGTGTTTTAACTTCTACAATACTTAATTTCAATGGAAATCCAACAACTTGGTCATCTCAACTCAAATCTTATGTTAATGTGAATCATTTCCTTTAACATATTACTATTTTTCAAATTACAACAAATTCTGACTTTTTTCGCAAAAATGATTGCCAGGACCGTAATCAGGGCACTCTTCTCCATCATTCTACATACTTTTCCCAAGGTGCTATATTCCCTTTAATCGCCCCTTCATGATTACATAATTAAACGACTACACAGTGTTTTGTGATGATTTAATGATTTTGAGACATTTTGCACTTTCATCTGTTTTTAGTTGCGATTTTGATCAATTTACAATTTAATCTCATTTGTATTGTAATTTATGTGAGCTCAAATTGTTCCTATGGCGTCTTGCCCCGGTATCCAGGTGCCATATTACCCCGCAGCAGCCATATTGGTACGGTCCAGGGGCGGCGCCACCGGGGGGCTGGGGGAGCTGCCCCCTGGCGTCAGCCAGGGGTGTGACGCCAGGGGTGGCAAACGTATCTTTTTTCCCCCTCCAGAATTTCACGGAGGCCCGTCTCCCAAAAAGGTCTCCCCTGCTACAACTGGCCAAAATAACTAAAATTATGTGGCCCTGGTCAAATTTCCGGTATTGTATTGTATCGAATTAAACAATTAAAACACTCTCCAGTTTAAAATGGCTATTCCGAGTGTCGGGTCAGGGTAAAGAAGAGAGACATGTTAAAAAGGCACTCGTTATACAACAGACGATAAGATCAAATGAATATAAAAGTACGCACACAAGCCATCACACAATAAAATAAAATACAATCACACATCATAAAACACACACTCCACACACAAAGCAGTCAACAACACTCATTCTCCTCAACTCACACAAACTAAATGCTCAGAGATAACTGCACACTTAAAAGCCCAGGGGTAAAATCGCGATCTCCCGGGGGCCGATTGCCTTGTGCATGTCGTTCAGCTGCCCCCTAAAAAAGAAAGGCGCCGCCTGCCCGATTCGATAATTCTCGCGCGCGGGAGAGCCAGCCAGATCTGCGTCCTGTCGGGTGGTGCGATAGCGAAGAGCAGAGTTGACCTGAAGCTGAGAGGGAAGAGCCGCTGGCTCTCTGGTGCAGCGAATTTTGGGCAGAAAATGTAATGAGTGAAGTTATTACAACTGGCGGGCGGTAGGCCAGCCCAGTTTATCTCGCACGTCCGATATGTGGTCAAATTGCGTCGGCCAGAGACAACGCGCAGCGCGAAATTCAGGTTCTTGTGGAGGCGTTTATTTTTTATCTGACCCGTTTCCAAAGTCAGCATGGACAGTATCGCACGTCAAGAGGACCGAGGCATTGACAAGGATGGGTATTAGGTCAGGTGGGATATGATGACGCACGTGGGACAGACCGATGAGGATACCGTTGCATTTTGACAAGAGCAGATACGTGAGGGTCCCAGGTGAGGTGCTTGTCGAACACTACGCCAAGGTTCTTCGCCGTATGGCCCTCACGGATTATATCCTCGCGAAATTGAATGGAGATTGGGGCTAGACCACGACAATTCTGACGGGAGCCAAACACGATGAGTTCGGATTTACCGGTGTTGACCTTCAAACCGTGGGAGTGGAACCAGGCATTCAAAGAGTTCAAAACCTGTTTCATGGTAGCAATGAGCTGAGGGAGGGAGTTATTTTTGCTAGAGAGTAGAGTTTGGGTATCATCATTCATCAGTGTTCTGCACCATGTGAGCCTCAGGGCAAAGAGGGGAGGTCGTTTGCGAAAATCTGAAAAAGGAGCGGGCCAAGTGAGGAACCTTGGAAAACAGCAATAGGATTGGGGAGAGGACTGGAAATGACGAGGTTTCCCCGCTCGTCAGTTGTACACACATACTAAGAATGACCACGGAGGTGACAGTCCAACCAGGTCGGATTGATACAATAAGGCTTGAAGTTTGGAAAGAAGTTTTGAGTGGTCGATCATGTCAAAGCATTTGGAAAGGTCGAGAAGACAGGGAAGAGTGAGCTGCTGGCGGTCGGTAGCAGACAGGATGTGGTCGGATACGGCGACAAGCGCGATTTCTGGGGATAGGCTGGAGCGGAAGCCGTGCTGAGAAGAGGAGAAAATAATATTCCCAGTCATATAGGAGTGTAGCTGCTGCTGAGCATCTTTCTCTACTAGCTTAACGAAGGCGGGGACGATGGAGATGAGACGAAAGTTGGATGCTTCGGAAGGGCTGCCAGATCCTGTTTGAGGAAAGACTGCATTAAACCATTGTAGACTCCCGCTACTAGACAGGAGACCCCCGGTACTAGATAGGAGGCCCCCGATACTAGACAGGAGACCCCGGGTACTAGATAGGAGACCCCGGGTACTAGATAGGAAACCCCCGATACTAGACAGAGGACCCCCGGTAGTGGTACTAGACAGGAGGCCCCCAGAACTAGATAGGAGGCCTCCAGAACTAGACAGGAGGCCCGTTGTGATAGACAGGAGGCCCCCGGTATTAGATAGGATGCTCCCGGTACTAGATAGGAGGCCCCAGATACTAGACAGGAGACCCCCGATACTAGATAGGAGGCCCCGGTATTAGATAGGAGGCCTCCGATACTAAACAGGAGGTCCCCGTTACTAGATAGGAGGCCCCCGATGCTAGACAGGAGGCCCCCGGTTCTAGACAGGAGGTCCCCGGTTATAGACAGGAGGCCCCCGATATTAGATAAGAGGCACCCAATACTAGACAGGAGGCCTCTCGGCATTAGATAGGAGACCCCCGATACTAGACAGAAAGTCCTCGGTATTAGATAGGAGACCCCCTGGGGAGAAGGCTTTTGCGACCCTGTGACTTTGCCTTCCTCACCAGGTAAGATCTACTGACGCCGCCCTTGGTACGATCCAATCTCATTCTGAGCATTGCTGTTAAAGGCGCTCATGATTGTATGTAAACCAAAGGACAATAAACTGTGAATGATATGGACAGAAACTTGCACATCGATAACGAGTTTATTCGTTTAGTTTCAAAGTCTAACATGCTCAAATTTTACAGTAAAATGACAAATAACTTTTTCGCTGCACAGCGAGCAGGAGCTGTCACGGGACGTGATGCTGGGCCGGAAAGAACGAGGCCAGCTCATGTTTGCGCCTCTCTGAGATGCTGCTGTTGTCTTTGCTCAATCATTCCATTTCCGAGATATTTCCATCGGGCAAGCTTACCCGAGGTGCACTCGGCCCCGGTCTGCACTAGGACAGTTTGCAAACTGACCTTTTAAACTTTCAACGTATTGCTGTGAAGTTACCATCATTAGTACCAATGACATTCCAATTCGAACATTTAAGGCTTATTCGAAACTGGTGATCAATGTTGAATGTGCATCCACCTCACTCTATTATTCTTTGTTAAGGTATCAGTAGCATGCAGTTTGTACTTTGTTTGACCTAAGGAATGTGCACAAAACCTCAGAATGTAGGCAATAGGCATGTGCATGCCTTTGTCTTCTCAAAACACCGGAAATAGCTCGGTGGGAGTGCACATGTTTGTCATTGTTTGCTTAGCTTGACTCATGTCTACTGTCATGACTGCCCTCATGCTGGCTGGGACGCTTTGATCCAGTGCCTCAGTTGCGACTTTCAAACGTGCCATTGGTAGTGGTACGTTGCGACGGTGAAAACTGTCCCAGCGTTCTTTGAGTAGTGAAATTTAATTTGCAGGCGTTACCTGAATGCCGTTTATTGTATTGATTGCCATATTGTATTGTTGCGACTAAGATGTAAGGAGCCCAGAATAGCCACATGTGGATGGGTTTCAACAAATACATACATACATTCATGTGCATGGGCTATTGTTGTTCATGACAACCCTCATTCTGCATGTTGCCAAGGTGAAATACAACTTGTTTACTGTGATGCTGCTCTGCAGCAAGCATGGGTATGCAATGAACGTTTCTGCCGGAATGGCGGATCCAGGCGTCGGCTTGGGGGGTTGGTTGCAAAACGGTACCCCATTTGTTTTCCCCGGATTAGGGCCGGACACCTTATTTTGGTATTTGAGCTGTGAGCACGAATTATTTGTTGATGGGAAAAAGAAAAACAAAAATCACGATAGTTCCGCAGGCATAATTTTACCGGACAGTGGACATATAGTACATTTATATATATATAGTATATAATATATATATATATATATATTTATATATATAGTATAATATATACGTAGTTAGTATAATAAAATGTAAAAACTCGGCTTTTCGGACAGTTTCGTGGCATTTATTGGCACTTCGTCAGCGAAATGCACACATGAGAAACAAGACCACAGTTTCGAAACATTTTACACAAAACATGTCCGTAGTTTTTCGCAACCTCCAATCGGCGGTCGTACAAAAACACACTCAACATAAAGCACATGAGAATATCGCAACCACATCGAGATCAGAGGCAGAAAACACATCATAGGTCAATATCGCAAACACAGTCAGAGATCGCAAATACATCAGAAACCAGAGATCTCAAATGTTTCCTTATTCAATTTGCCTAGGTCTGCCAATAAACCGTATCGCTTTGGGAAAATGAATTGCGAACTTCTCTCTTCGTTAAATGTATAAATACTATATATATATAGGTATATATAAGATATAGTGATATATATATTAGTATATTAATATACATATATATGATATATAGTATATATAAGAAATAATAACATTTATCTCCTACCAATTCGCAGGAGCGTTGCCGATAATTTGTCAGTGGGTGTCGGCTGAAATGACGAAAAAATACCTTTTTGCGAGTATTTAAGCTTTTGCAGCATTTTAATATGGATTTCCATGTTATAATAGGTATTTTGCGCCGCGAAGCGGCGCGAATTTTTTACGGGTTTGTCTGATAACACCCAGAAATATAGGCGGTGGGCCTCTGCTAGACACTGAATGAAATTAATTTTCCAAAGTTGTATATGCGATTGCGAAACTTGTCGCAAAGCGGCGCAAAATTTACAAGCTTTTGACTGTGGATAGCTGGATTTTGACTGCTGCAAAGACAATTTGTACGATAAATTGTTATCTTTCCCCTCAAAATTGTAAATTTTCATAGTTTCCTATTAAGATCATTGCTTTCACGTTCAGTGCAGGAACGCGTGGGGCATACTTGTATTGAATGCCCCCAGATTCCTGCGGGGGGAGGGCTTTGCCCCTGATGCCCCCTAAATCCGCCAGTGGCGTTGGCGAACCCTTCCTAAGCGTTGAAAGAGCCAAACAAAACAGATGAAAAGCCACGTTACAAGGATGAAGGATGCAGTATGGCATGGATGGCATGGGCCATACCAACTTTTAGGAGCTGAAGTTAGCAAATTGCCAAATCAAGAACCAGTGACACCAATTCGAAATTAGCTATACCGACTTAGCTTGGCATATTTTTTAGGTCCTAGACCTATAATTGTCAAATAATTACGCCGCGGAGCAGCGCGAAAAATTGAGAATTATGCCCTGGATATGCCTTCTCATCATGTATAATGCAGACCTCTAAAAATGTTATTGTGGGTTCACAAGTGTGGTAAAAAAGAGTTAAAGCGAACTATTTTGGCAAAATTTAAGGAAAGTAGCAACATAAAACATCAATGCGATGGCAAACGGCACGATTTTTTAACCCCCATATAATATATTCTGTATTTAAATTGCGCCGCGGAGCGGCGGGAAAATTTTGCGTTTCATTCCCTGGACAACTGCATTCTTTCTGTTATTTGTGATAATGCCATGTTGTTTGTTTTTATCGAAACTTGTAGTTATGGAACAGAGGAAAAACCATTATACATGATTACCGATCACTTTTTCTTATGAGGCTTGATCGTTTTGGGAAAAAAACAGGTCACTTTATGCCTTTGTGGGGCATGACCCTAAAACCCCCCTGGATCCACCAGTGCTCTGCCGTTTCCTTGATATAGTTAATACTCGCCTTCCTAAAAAAGTGATTCTTCGATTGGTTCGTTTACCAGAAACATTCAAACCCGTTCATGTGTACGTGTAGTGCGGAGCCAAATTTATGCAGTGATATTTCACACTACAAATTTCTTTCCAGTGACTGAAGGCCACTGGAAGAAGCGGAAGGTCAGGGAGGCCACTTAGAAATAATACAATTTATCGGCTTCTTGAACCGGGATGAGGAGGGTGCTCTGAGGCCCCATATGGGACATACTGGCTGAGACGTGGAACGCATCAGTAATGCATAGTCATACGACGCTTGTGTTTTTCTGTGACGAGCATTGAGTCTGATGATGATTGCCAACCATAGGCATAGGTGGCAGTTCATCATATATGGATATTGTTATGTTTGTTTTATCTATAGGACCTACTAGTCTATATTAGGACTAGTTCGTTTGTTTAAGCTCAGTTATACCTGTCTGCTGTAGTGTCTGCGTGTGTATTGCGTTGCGTATGCGTTTTATTTTTTTTTTTTAAGAATACTGGTAAATTTAATTTGGTCAAATATTGTTGGTCATAAATATGTGTACTCAAGGTATCGACCTGGAATAATAGGTATTTTTCAGTTGCAGATCCCGGTCTCCGATTGAGGGTTTTATCTGCTGTTATTCACGTGCGACTAATTATTTATTAGTTGCTTGTTTAGAATATTCGCGCCATTATTTCACTGAAGAAGGGCCACAATGTGGCCGAAATATCTGAATTTTGTTAATATTATAAAGTCAATTCCTCTTGAAAAACTCGAAAAAAATTACATTAATATTGAAATAACCTGAGGAAAAAACTACATTAATATCTGAATAACCTGAGGAAAAGTAAAATGACTCTCAAGTCTTACCTAACTACAAATTTCGTCGGACTATGCTGTTTCGCAGGCTGAAGCAAATTCCATTCAAGATAAGCGTAGTTATTTGGGAATAATTCAGTAACTGCGTTACCCAGCTAATAGCTACTCCGCTATCGAGGCACTCACAACTTGGTAAAAGTCTGAACAGGCGAAAATTCAGAATGTGAAAAACATTCAAGAAGAGCATCGACTGCCTATTGGATAACCATTTGTAAAGTTGTCAGACGCATGTGACATGTCGGGCCAAAATTTTGAGCACTTCACACAATATCTCTGTTTTGTCGAAGAGATACACAATATAGTTAACATGATATGCTAGAGTCAGAATTTCTAACCACACTCTCATATTGCCAAAAAAGGAGGCTTCCGGCTTGCGCCTTCATCAGCCATGGCTGAGAGGGCGCTAAGCAGAGCTTCCACTTTGGTGGTTTTATTATTACTTAATTGAAGATGTCAGCTTTTTGTTTGGACAATATGAGAGTAAGGGTTACGAAATTCTTGAGATTGTGTATAATGTCTCTCAAAACAGCGTTAAAAAATATTCAAGATATGCTAGAGGTTAAATCTGACACTTTAAGTGCATGCTCATCATTGATCATGCTAAAAATACCACAGTATCTCCAGCTAATATTAAGCTGGCATTCTTTCCGTGAAAATATCACTTTTGTTCTTTGCAAAGTTAGCACTTCTCTTCTGGAGAAAAATAAATTTTACCGGTGTACTACGACCAAGAATTGGCCAAAAAGCAAAGTGGCTCTGATAATTATTTGATTCTGCTTAGTCAGCCGAGAAGGCTTTGTTGATGACTGTTAAGTTTTCCTGTGGGCTTACAGTTTGTAATTCAGCGTTCGAGGCGATACTTTGAGTTTTGACTATGCAGGTATATGTTTGACCGTTATTTCACTCCATATTAGGTACGACATTCTTTCATGAAAAACTTTTGCGGCGCTGCATATCGTTTTCTTTATCGGTCATTTCATCACCCTAAAGCAGAAGCGCTGGAAATGAGACGCGTGATAAACCATAAACATACACAATACAGTCGATGTTTTTCAGCCGCATGATAGTGGCAATCGCGAACAGGTTTATTTTGCGTAACGGTGTTGTACAGTGTACACCTCATGACAACAGCTTACTGTCGATACTTCACATACAGCTCGTCACTGACATCAATTGATGCACGAGCTCGGCATATATCGGCAAGTATATAAATTACCACGAATTTACATTTTACGTCGTTATTATAATATGCACTATCATTCAGGCATCACTTTATACCGATATCTGGATGATACACCAACTGCTAAAAGGAAATCATTATCTTTTGTTTTTTAGAACAATTTGTTGTGGTTTTCGTTATGGTATAGAAATGATTTGATTTATATTTAATAATTAAATACAAGTATTCCCATATTCAATGTTGTATACAAGTTTTTACAAAGTTAGAGAGCCAGCAAGTTCATATCCGTTCTTTTAAAGACAATCATGAGCTCAGTGTTTTTCCCAGGTGCACATTGAAGGGCGGCGCCATATCCTCAGCGCCGCCTGTTTCAATTTGTTCAACGCTGGACAATGTCCCTGAAACAAAATTGCCGTGGCCGAGGTTAGGCACGTAAATAGGACTCGTTGTAGGTGACCAGTGTTGTAGTTTCCGATTCTATAATTGCCAGTGGGTTTCGATCTGTTTTGCCCATGTAATTATTAGGCGTAAATTTTTTTTTTTTGTCATGATGATATAGGAGACCGAGATCAGTGTTGTTTACCTACAGCCAAATCAAGGAGTTATACAAAACTGCTGCAATTATTGAACAATTTTTCAAACCATCAAGGCCGGTCATAGGTGGCCAAAGTTAACTGGGCTAATTTGGTTTCCTTTGTTGTGTTTGCAAGTGACTACCAATGTATAGGATCGCACGGTTCATTCAGAACAAGCAGGGTTCATAACATGTTTTTCCACTCCCCTGCGTAAGAAACAATACGGGAAAAATGCCGCGTATTGAATGCGGTGAGAAAGTGCTGGAACGCTTTCTTCAACTTTATCTTAATATATATTTTGGTTAGGAATATGTGTATGAAAAATATGTCCTCGGAGATTAACAATCTCAGTATTTTGTCTAGTTGTCAAGTCTAATATATCATTTTGTTAGGTAATTAGTCAGTGTTATCTCTTCTGTTCATGTTTTATGGTATACGTCTATGTCGTGGTGAGGGTCTAGTGTATCACTGTAGCTGGGCTAGGTATTATCGTAGTCATTGTGGTATAATGTGTAGGAATGTCATCTAATTGGCCAAGACCCGCAGATCCGCGATAACTCCTTTTGAATGTCAGGTGCGAAGCCAGATGCCTGAGTGGTAGGCACTGAGCTGGGCAAGGGCTGTCCTAACATAGCAGGCTGAATGCATAGCATGAAATATCAATGACCGTTGGGCTCGACTGGCGGTCGCAGAGGGCCAGTGAGCCTTGTACAAGCCGGTAGTTGCTGGTATATTAGAAAGCCGGTTGGCAATAACTAACAGCGGGGATGTATCGGGCAGGATAATCGGAAGACGCGGTCTTGCACTCGCAGATACCAGCGAACCGTGAGACCGTCGTGCCGCGGGGATGAACTGGGTTTTATGGCGGTGGTATTCTTGGGGCCAAGGGGATTCGCAACTCTAGGGTAGAGCCAGTGAATACAGTCGGCGACGAGGGCCCGCTGGTACACATTGATTGCAGCCGATTTGAATAGTCAAATGCGCTCACGGATAGGGGCGGCGCGCCAGCTTGTTGTGATCAGAGCACTCGAGGCGCCGATGTTACAAAAGCAGAGCTGCAGCGCCGCTAGAGTACGTTCGGGGCCGTCTGGTTTTCTGCGAGCTAGGAACCAAGCGGATGTTTCTCGGTAGAGAGTTTGAGACTGAGCAGTCTGTTGAGTAGCCTTGGGCGGATGTACAACGCAGTTCCCTGAGGGCATGCGAGACAAAATCGCGTATGTTTTATGGCGACCTTGGTAAATTGGAGGAATTCAGACTGGTGTATCAAGGCAAAAATAACTATGTTTTTGTGGGCCATTCACTGAGTTTGCTGGAGTAATCGAGCGCGAACCGACTTTAAACGATATGGGCAAAATCTGACAGTGGGATCTACGCACGTAAAATGCGTTGAGAACCTCCCGATGTTGCACTAATAAAGTAACTATACATTCTTTTGTCGTGCGCGCAAACGCGCGAGATGAAATAAAAGAAACATATAAACTTCCAAATAACTATATATTCAACATGAGGCATTGACAGAGGGTTATGCAGTCTAAGTAATTATGTATGACTACTATGCCGAGCGCATTTACACTGCTAAATTCCGTACGTCAGAGATGCCGCTGGTCATACTAGGAACATAGGCGAAAAACGCCTGTCAATGGTATCCGTGTGTTCTCTAGTAGTGGTGATCTGCGAGTGGCTTTAGCACAGCGCAGCGTATATGGCGAATTCGCCCTTTGCGTGGGGGCGCTTCAGTGAACATCAGGAAGGTTTTCATGGTTCTAGCAACGGTGCTGGTTATTGTGGGTCGATTCCTTCTCCAGAGAAACAGCGCGCCTTTCAACACGGTATGCCGCTTTGGACTGCCTCTGTCCCGACCTGTGACCGGTGCTTAGACGGGGGACTGGTGGGCGTTCTGGCAATCCCTATACTCGTGCCCCTTGCCGACATCCCGCTTTGACAGGCTGGAGCTCAGCATGGGCCGAGTGGAGGGGCCACGGGGTCTCAGCCTATTACTGGACCGCGTCGACGGAGGCCTCGAACAGTGGCCGCGACGCCCCCCCGGCCCTCTCCACACTCGGATAGGTGCAAGAGGGCCCTGGCCACCGTTTGGCCGGGTCATGCGAGCCAGCCCTCTGCCTCTACACTCAATCGCCATTAAGGTGACGCTGGGCCCCACTCTTTGGACCCGGAGTCAATCGGACCCCCTCCCCTCCACATCCATAGGTGCACTGGGCCACCGGCCACCTTTGGCCGCGTCCACGGACATCCTCCCCCTCACCTCCACATCCATAGGTACACTGGCCACTTTGGCCGGGTCCGATGAACGGAAACGCCCCCACATATCGGCCCTCCAACAGGTCCACAGGGTGACCCACCCCGGGCCACCTGTTGGCCAGTGGCGGTCACGACAACCCCGTTAGCTCCAGCACAGTGGCTGCCCCATACCGATCACCGTGTCCACAGGTGACACTGGCCACCGGCGCAACTTTGGCCGCGTCACGGACACCCTCCCCTCCCCTCCACATCCACAGGTGACACCGGCCACCGGCCACCTTTGGCCGCGTCCACGGTACATTGACTACTGCCGCGTCACGGCCGGCACTCCATTGTCACCGACAGCTCCGTCTGCGATCGATGTGCCAGCGGTCAGCCTCCCATCTCGTCGCTCACCGCCGCGCCGGCCCAGGGGCCTTTCAAAAGTGCGGGCCCCCGCCGGCCCCGGCCCTGGGTCCGGCAATAAAGCGGCGGGCTGCCTCGGTGGCGGTCGGCTCAGGTCCTGCTTATTTCGGCTGTCTCTGGGTGTCCTCGCTCCGCGCCCCCCCGCGCCTCCACCCAAAGCACACCACCTGCGGGCCTCACGCGCCCGGCGCGGCCGGACCGGCGCTGTCACCTAGGTTCACCCGGTTCACCGCTCGGTCGGGCCGGCCGGACAGGGCATGACGGGGCTACCTGTACCTGTGATTTTCAGCGAACAGGTACACTGGGGAAGTGGAGAAGGGTAGCCAGCGCGATCGGCCTGTACGAGGGAGAGATTGGAAAGAAGGAAAAGGAGAGGAGAGGAGAGCAAGGAAAAGCCGGTGTCTGTTCTTGGATGCAAGTTTGCTGTCCCAGAATACTTGGTTTCTTCATTCTTTGTTGTATAGGCTTCGTCCCGCACACAAATGATTTGCTTTTTCGCCAGCCCTCAACAGACAACACAGCTCGTCATAAAGCAGCAGCAGCAGCAGCAGCAGCAGCAGCAGCAGCAGCAGCAGCAGCAGCAGCAGCAGCAGCAGCGGCAGCAGCAGCGGCCCGCTTATACCAGAACAATGGGGGAGACTTGGGAAATCCCAGCTTTATAAACACGTGGTGACGTTTATTGAGTCACGACATTTTTATACACGTCCGCAGCAGCCGACTATGCAATTTGTCACAGAAGCGTCGAGTAAACGGTAAAGCGATCAGCACACGTCACTGCAGATGTGTTCTCGGCGCTTCTGCTAGTCTCCTCACGCTACCGTCCCCGGGAGACAGGAGCGCTGCCCCCTGCGGCCCTCCGTGTCGAATTCCCTCTCCCCTCTGCGTCCCCCCCCATCTCTCTCTCTGTCGCCGGCAGCGACTTCCATTCATCTACGCCCGTCAGCGGGCCGGCTGAGATGGCAGGCTGTAGGGGCGAACAGCTGGCTAATCCACGGGGAAAAGCGCCTCTACTGGCAGTCCGACCAGCCACCGAGGAGCTGGCCCTCAGGACCTCAAAACAACGCCTCAGCGTCGGGAGATGGTCGCTGGTGGTGTGTAAAAACGCGTCCAATTTCCCACACATTGCTATGGTGTTCTGGACCTGATATAGCTTCTTTGAAGTGAGCTAAACCTTTGGTCCGGAACAAGGCTTTGGTGTGTTTCAGAGACGCGCATGTCTAAATGAGATGAGCAATAAAGACACTCCAATACTCGCTCGTCTTTTTCAAAAATGTTAACCTAACCATTGAGTTATATTTAGATATAGTTCGATTGAAGCTATGCTTATTTTTAGTCGTAGTTGCACCAGTGACCCGTCCCTTTCGAATCATATCGTTTCTCAGGAAAACATACCAACTGAACGTGACCCTTTCATATTTTTTGTATATTATTCCGCGGAATTATCCTTTAGTTTCACAGCGCATTATGTGGATAATTGCGCTGACGGAGGAAAGGCATGGTCGACGGCTTCGAAAACGCAGGACATAAGGGCGTTCATTCCCAAAATAGGACGGTCTGACCTTGTGAAATGAAGCGCGATGTCTCAGATCTAACGCCCGCTCTTTAGTGTCAAGGCCTGCTTTAGAGCTGTCGACGTCACACTGGGCGTCCTCATGCCTGGCTGGCAGTCTCGTCCTGGCACGGCCTTCAGCTGAATAGCATAATCCACAGAAACGGCATCTTCTCACGTCTGCCTGTTAAATGCAGCCTCTACGCCAGTTTATCTAGGCTTCTCCTATAACGCTGTTAATGTTTTCTTTACCGGGTGCTGTGTGCTAGTTTCGAATCAGATAGTGACTCATTCACACTATATTAGTCTCAGGCACGTAGCCAGGATTTTTATCAGTGGGGGAGGGGGCACGTCGGACAAAATCAAATTTTGCTCCTTAGCCATATGCTGCTGGGGGATCGGTTCGTCAGAGAATCCAATTCAATCTAGTGTTAATGTATTTTCCTCAGGGGGTATGGCCCCCGTGCCCCCCCCCCTGCTTGGCTAGGTCCCTGATTAGTCGCTAACTAAAGTACCATGTGTATATTTATACGCTGGCATACTGTATTCTGTATACATTGTTGAATATAATCCACGTTATACAATATCTATGCATTATTTAATTTGGTAAAAGTTGGCGTCTGGCGATGTGTCATACAACAATGGGTCGCAGATTTTATCAAACCTAGCATGTGTCCACTGTCCAGACAAAGACATGATAATGATAATTGGAATTTATGGGCGCGTCGACAGAGCTATCGTCCTACATCGCCTATCTAGACAAAGAAAGAATCGTGCCATGTTCAGCCATACCCTAACAGTAACACCTGTTAGAAGTGGCAGCGGCACCATCAAAAGGTCGCCTCTGTCACCTGGCCTACAGCCTCCAACGCCCCCTAGGCGCCAACTGCTTCACTGTAGCGCTGAGCTGTGGTGCAGTGTTTCGCAACGTGCTGCTATTTTACCGCAGATCCAGTCCGCCGTCCAGCCTCCCGAGAGGAGATTTTTACTGTCGATCGATACATCAGCGGAGGTCAGGGTATTAGTGTCTGGGAAATTCCCAGGCTTAGCCAGGAGCTGCAATTGATTGCAGCTCGGGCGGCTGATGGCGTCTCCACCGCAACACGACGGTCGGAGGAGGATGGAGAAGTCCGCCGGCGTCCTGACGACAAGCCGTGTCGGCTGCAGGCCAGTGAGACCACCTGCCGGCTGCCGGTGGAAAGAGAATCAGTGTCAAACTGCCAGTGTAGGTGCGGAGCTGACTCGTGTCATCCGTCGTCGGCCCGTTAGCGCAGCCGTCTCTGTCGGCCCGCCGTCGGTGTGTGCCGCTTGGAGGTGCCGTTCATCCGCTATCGTGGACGTCACTTGACCCTGAACTCTCAAAATGCTTGAGTCCGGCCACGCGGAAAACTGAGCGATAACGGACATGGACGTTATGCCGGCAAGGTCGGAATGCGTGACCTTTGCGTCTCTGAGTGATCGGAAAGCCGAAACAATAGGCAGTAGGCACTATAGACACATCGAATCTGGAGCATCAAGATGTTCGTCATGCTGCGTCGCACTCCAGCGCCGCCGCTCGATTATTAATAGCCGTCGAAATCAACCCATTTAGCAAAACATTCCGATGCTGAGTCACCAACGAGGATAAATTCCTGCCACCGTGAGCTTTGAGCCATCGGCTGTCTGATTACGGTGATAGCCTGGGTTTCTCACGGCCTTTGGCGATCTGCGGCCGCTGCAGAGGGTCACCACCGCCGCCGCCGCTGCGTACTCAGTGGTGTCGCAGCCTGCGGTGAACGGTACCCAATGATGACAGTGTATCGAGAAACGCTCACCACACTCTGTTTTCCTGGTCAGACACCTGCCATCGCCGACTCTTCCGCCGTTTCACTTTGTTCTCTCATAACAAGAGAGCTGTTAAATTGCTGTTGAAATCGCCTTCTTTCTCCTATTTTTTTTTTCAGGTAATACCAGGCGCGGATTAAGGGGACACTAGAGCGCCCCCCCCCCTGAGTTGGGTTGCGCCCGTGACGCGCCTGGAGGGCGCAGCTTATTGTATGTCACGCCCCCCTGACCGAAATCCTGGATCCGCGCCTGAATATCATAATTAGCTGCGCGGTTGGAAATTCTTGTAGAGTTTTATTACGTGGAGATTTGCACATAATTTTACCTTTTCGTAACGCTAATTTGTTGACACCTCCACTGCAGACAACACACAACGCATACTTGAAAATATAATGCAGATTTATTGAAACCCTGTCGATTGCATTGTTCAAGAGTTTTCTATTGCTGTTTTCCATTTATTTGAAGCTCTCATATTAGTTCCTGAGATATTGGGGGTCCCTGGGTCAGACTCAGTAGGCTGCCAAATGTAACCTTTGGACTTTGGGGTGACCTCTAGTGACCTCATTATTAACCTAAGTAAAACAATGACCGAAATGACTTCAAGGTGTTTTGTTCTGAGCTTTCGAACGCTTTTCCCCATCTGCCTATCCCTTTTAGCTTTCGGGTTAGTAAATGTCAATTGAACCTCTCTCTCTCTCTCAGGTCGAAGTTGTCTCAGAGGCCAACCAGGTGGTGGGTTAACACGCGCACTAGAGGGGGGCACTTTTGTGACCCCCCTCTGAGATCTCCAAAAGAATGAGAGCTGGAACGATCAAACGTACAGCGTAGGTAGGTGCTAGAATGATCTACATCTGCTGACATTTAGGTGACCTTAGGTTTCATTTCATTTATTTCATTTATTCAGTATATCACCCACGGGCTGGCCCACTGACAGGTAAAGTCACACACACACACACATATATATATATATATATATATATATATATATATATATATATATATATAATATCACTAGTTAACGAAGGTATATGAGCTGTATATGCTGTGTGGATACACAGTGTATAGGCGGTCAGAGCAGGTTGCGACAACAATCACAACGCGAGCACACACGCTACATAAGAGTACTAACCAGATGTACTGGGCCGTATCAAGATACCGGCCTAGGAGTACAAACGATTCAGGCGAGCATACGCCAAAGTAGTGTTACGCGGCAGAGTGGGATAAGCCGCTGTCGTCAATTTCGTTCGCATAAATCCCTGGCTTGTGTCTTGGATTTGGTAAAGTGAATCTCCTAAAGGATATCTTTCGTATAGAATCAATATCTTCAAGGTCAAACGAGGTCGTCATAGAAGAGGTCAAATGTGGCCATAGTTAGTACACCATCTAATTTGTGAATTTGAACTTGTGACGCTCACAAGGTCGACCGCGATAATACAGAGAGAGACGTAGCCAGGGGTGCAAATAGTGCTCCTGCACGCCGGAGGTTTTGTCGGGCCCCCTATGCCATAAGCTGCAACGACACACGTGCCTGTCGGGCAGTCAGTTTTTATGTTGTTGAACGCGCTGTTACAAGGGGACTGCGGAGGGGCGACTCAGATCTTGTAAGGTGGAACTCCGACTGGTCAGCCCGACATCCGACTCCAACAGGGTCGGATCCAGGGGGGCCAAGGGGCCCATGCCCCCCCCCAAAGGTCCTGAGACTATGTTTGCCCCCCCCCCTAAACGTCGGACCGTACAAGCTATAAAAAATGGCTTTTTGCCAACAGTGAAAATACAGCTCCACAGTGTACAAACATGAATATTCGCGCCGCTTCGCGGCAATGACAACAAAATACGCATTGTTTAATGATGGAAAATGGGAAAATGAAATTAATTAAGCGTCTGGCAGTGCAAAAAAAAAAAAAAAAAAAAAAAACGTCTGGCAGTCTTGCGGTTCTATTTGCTAGCCCCAGGTCCCACTCCCCTCATAAAATATGAACTTTCAAGTGGGCTAAATGTTTAAGCTAGTCTGCCGATTTTCCCGAAAAAGTGACGCGACCGCTGTGACGCCGGACATCGGGACCAGGAAGCTGCGTTCTGCGGTGTCCAGCTGCTGGACCAAAATGCTAATAGTGGAACCAGGCCAGGACCATCTCCCCAAGCCATTTCGTCCCAGGCTCTTCCAGATCTGCAGGGACCATTTATGTGCGGATGGCCGTTCTGCCACTCCACAGTGGGGCCTTTTCCCGATTAGCCGGAATTAATTAATGACGGCCAAGCTGTCATCCGCAGTAAAACCAGCTGGCGGCATAGTCGGAAGAAAGAATCAAATTAAACGCATGGTTTTGAGAACAAAAAATAAAAGTAAAAATAAAAATTAGCGGGGTTCGAAAATGGGGCACCCCCTCTGCCTGAGGCCGAATTTCGAATTTTTCGCAAAACATCGTAATCACAGGCTGACGCGCAATCAGTTTTTTAGGGATAAATCACACAATTTCAAGACGCTAGGCGTAACGGCCTTTAGAAGCAAGCAGCGACAACACGGAGTTCATGCCCCGCAGGGATAGGCTTAACCGCTGCTGTATTGACCTCACATAACCTCATCATACAAAAATTTGCTGTAGCAGTCAAAGGGGCGAGAAGGGGCGCAAGTTCTGGGTCGGCGACTGAGCATCAGAGGACATTCTGGCGATCTACGCGTGGCATGTGTTCGAAAAGCGTCAATCGCCGTCAAACTTTATATAAAGGTTACATTTATATAGTTACATGTTATTTGCATGCGCTTCCGTCAACGAACTTCAGGTTCGATCGCACTTTACATATGCTTAAAAGGTTTAAGAGGCAAAACCAATGCCAAGATTTCGTAAAATTCCAGGATATTTTTTGGTTTGGGCCCTGCAGTTTGAAAAGGGAAAATCTCAACCTCAAGATTTTCAATTCGGCAGGTACGGGGCGAAAGGCCCCAACTTGTGCTACTCGTTGCTTTTTGTCAAACCGTATTTTGCACTGTGAAAGTTTTGAATACCCAATGGTATGCCTTGCAGTTCGCGTGCATATGTATTACAGTTAATTATTACTCCATATACCTTAAGTTATTAAAGCACTTACTGGACCGGTCCCATGCGTGAATTTACTATGCAGAAGTAATTTTATTTGTTTAAAAATATCCCTAATTTTCAATAATTTTTGGATCATACCAAGATGTGCAACCAAGGCTAGGGTTTATCTGAGCCTGGTTCCAATGTTAAAATTTTTCGTTTTCCAGACCTAAAATAGAAACTTTTACGGCCGCCTTCGCGGCGTCAACACTCGGCGCCATCGTCATAACGAAGCCATCGTCATCGTGTTTGGTTCATGTAACGGTGAATTGAATGAATAGCACATTTAGCTTTTTATTCTCTACAATGCGAACCGCCTATGCTTCTGGGTTTTATCAGGCAAACCCGTCAAAATTTCGCGCCGCTTCGCGGCGCTAAATAACAAATACGTTTTTCCTTTTTCGATATCCAAAAGTAAAAAAAAAAACTCAAAACAAAACTAAAAAATTATAAGAAATCGTGTGGTTGCAAAATAAAGTGGACCAAATCCGGGAAGAAATTCGAAATTAGGGGTAGGTAAGGTCCGCTAGAAAACGGTTTGCCCCCCCCCCAAACGGCCGGCTGGATCCGCCCTTGACTCCAACCCTCCGGAGTCGACTCCGACTCCGACTCCGAATCCGGGATCGACTCCGACCTTTGACCCGCGCCCGGGTGGGCCTCTAAAACAACTTCGCACCAATGGGGGGTCGAAACTCGGCCTGGTGTACTGTATATGTGTGTTATGTTGCTGTAATGATTGCTGTATGTCATTGCTGTAATTAGGTATCGCATGCTGGGTTCTTTACATGCGCTGTACTGGTTTTTATCACCGTTTTGTGACTGTATCTGACGTGGTTGCTTTAAAATCCACCTGTGGGGGCACCGAAATACACATAATCATCATCATCATCAAACGACCCCATTAACTCGAAAACAAAAAGTGCTAGAAAGACTCAAAAAAGGTGTTGAAAGCTTACAACAAGACCAATCTGAGCCATTTCAGTCTTTTTTTTGGGGGGGCGGGGCTCAGGTCAATATTAAGGTCACCAGAGGTTATCAAATGACAGCATTTCCAATGTTAGAAACTTTGCTCCAGAAAAACCCGAGTATCTCAAAACTATGATAGCTAGGAGCAAGAAAGGAAACTCTGGAAAAAATATAGTCGCCTTTTTGGTGTCCTTAACATTTGAGCTCATATAATAGTTTTAGGGCTCCAGAGTCCAGAGGTCACCAAAAAGCTCACTCTGGGCGTTTCCCCTTCCAGAAAGTTTTCGTGGATAACTTAACTAATGAAGATAGGATAATAGTATCAACGTTATTATGTTTGTCTCGTCAAGACGCTTCGAACCCACAATCACAATAGTCGGATTGGGTCAAGTTCAAAACTTGACCTCCAGTCAAGGTTATTTAGTGACCCAGGTAGGTCTAGACGCTTTAGGTCTAGGTCTAGACTCTAGACGTGTTTCGACTCTATTGTCTCTATCTCTTTTTCATTATGAGTTATCGGCAAAAAGTGCTGGTGACCCTCGAAGATGACCTCAGCTGATATTGCAATGGTTACTGAGCAACAATTGCACATTGGTCATCATGAATGAGCTAACATAATCTGGTCCTGAATGAATTGGCCTGATGTAAGGCATTTCCTTGAATAGGAAGCGTTTCTATATTTTCCCACAAGCTTATACGTTATCAGGAGCCCACGAAATTGATCTGACCTTAGATCACCGACATAACAATCTAGATACCTATACAATTTGCTGATAACATCCTTTGAGTTTTAAATAATTAGTCCAAAACATGTAGCTTTGGCACGACCAGAACATTTTTGGAGGTAAGGTCACTTTCGACCTGACCTGAAGCGACTAGCGAGTAAAAGTTTATCGCAATGTGGGCAGAGGTGAATCCAGAGGAGGCAAAGGGTTATGCCCCCAAAAAAACATCCCAAATCGGTGCAAATTTGGCACATATCCTGAGATAATAGAAAATATAAGCATCTTTTACCAATGAAGGTTTGTTTTTAAACAGTTACTGATACATACGCAAACGAAATCCGATGAGTTTTCAGAATTGTGCGATAATTTTTGGGATTTGTCCCCCCCCCCTCTGGCCCTCTCCTCCAAACTGACTCAAGCCAACCGTTCTGGATCCACCCATGAATGTGGGTAATTGTCAATTGGTTCCCTACAGGTTACGCTAAATTTATCGCCGCTGCGCGCTGGTGTCTTCCCGATATTATCAAAAACCTTCAGTTTGGTGGGGATCAAAATGACCCCCACCAAGGCGAAGGTTAATGACCTTGGTTCTGGCTTTGTCAGCAGATATTAAAAGTTATCACATGCACAAAAGTTCCCGCTTAAAGGAAAAACGAGATTGGCGCTCATTTAATGGAAAAGACGTTTAATGAAAATATACATAGTTATTTTATCATTTACTATTTAAAGTTCTTGAAGCCGAAAAATTGAGGTATTGTTACACTACCATCATGGTTAATAATATCAAGCAATGATTACGAGTTCAATACAGTTATTGAATGGGACAATGCTTTACTCACGTGCGCAAATTACACGACGCTTATAAACCATTCTATTTTTACAAATTGATTTATCATGATAGTTGGTAAAATGATCGTCGTTACTCTGAATTTGTATCCGACAACACATCCTGGGTCCTATCTAGCTTATTGTCGTACCTACTTTACACACCGCATTATTACAATCGGTATATAACAACAGAATCAAAGCTTAGCAAATTTAAGGGGCATTTACTTTAGTCATCGTCACCGAAGGTCCACTACAAATAATAATAAATGCACATGAAAAGTAACTTGCCCATACACTGCCCATAACTAACAGCCGGAGTCGGAGTCGGTACAATTTTACCGTCTCTGACTCCGACTCCGACTCCGGCCAAAATAACCGACTCCGACCGACTCCGACTCCGACTCCGACTCCGCAGCCTTGGACTTGCTGTAAAATACCACGAGGGAAGCGAACCCAAAGACCTCTCACACAATCAGGGGCGTCGCCACAGGGGGGACGGGGGGGACACCGTCCCCCCCAGTTGTTAGGCTGGGGGGGATTATCCCCTCCAGTTTTGGACAGTCTCCCCAGGCATTCATCTGCACTTCACTCGGAAACAATGCATTTTGTCAATATCGTATGCGTTTGGAAAAGCGTGCGCTCGGCCTTTTTCCCCTTTTGACTTTTTTCCCCTTTTGAAGGGAATTTGGCAGCAATTTAAACAGCGTTTTCGACAGCAGAAAGACATGAGGATGCCGCGAAATGGGTCTGTTGGTTGTTTACGGCACACTTTTGTGTAATGTTTCTAATACAAAATAGTATCCGTTTTCACGCATGGCTTTAATTTTTCGCGAAATGTTTTAAAACATTTTAAAAATGTTTCGAAATGTTTTAATTGTAAGCCGCTTTCACGATGGATCCTATTTGCCGAAATGTTGTAACACCTCGCCCTAACCGGCACCGTGAGCGAGGGTTAAAACATTTCTCGCAAAGATTTTGTCCATCGGTGAAGACGGCTACTACTGAAACATTTTTAAAACATTTAACAATGTTTTAAAAGCATTTCGGCTAATAACCATCGTAGGAAACGGCTGAATTGAAATCGAAAATGTATTTATGGCATTAGTTAACAATTGATACAGGAATACCAATTTATTTTCAAATGCCTTTTGGCAGCGGTTCAAAATCCAGCTATCCCCGCATGTTAAGCAAAACTGGAAATTTCACACCTGCTTTGCGGCAAGTTTCGCCATTGCTTAATACAAATTTGTCTTAAGCCACTTAAAATCTACAAGGCCTGAGGCCCACCGTCTATGTTTCTGGGTTTTATCAGGCAAACCCGTAAAAATTTCGTGCCGCTTCGCGGCGCTTAATAATTTAAGTAGATACCTACTACAACATGGAAATTAATATTGAAATCCTGTAAAGAAGCTTTTTTCCTCATTTCATCTGACCCCCACTTAAAAACCTTGGCGACACCCACACGAGTCGGTTTGAGATTAACGTTATTACTACTTATATGTTCATATTCCGTAGCATGTATGCTACAAAGCATTGCACCTTTGCGTTTTTTTAATGCTTTTTAAGCTCTTATACCAAAAAAAGGTGACCGGCCCAAATCCGGGAGACAAAATGGGGTACCTTTTTGCCCCAAAAAGTTGCCCCAAAACGACGGCTGNTATGACCAACTGGTTCCAGACCGGGTCTAGACACCGGTTCCTCGGTTCCACGTTTTGCCACCTCTATTTGTCATCCATGGTTTTCGTTCGGGCATTTTTTTTAGACAGCACTTGTACGCGTTCATTGGAACGGTTTTGGGGAGCAGCGTTCGTAGCAGATAAGACGGAAGCAGATTATGTGTGATTTCGCGGAACTTTTTTTTTGGGGGGGGGGGCAGCGTTTGTACGTGTTCGTTGGAACTTGTTTTGCAGCGTTCGTGGATGTTCGTTGAAACGTTTTTGTTTTGTTTGGGGGGGGGGCAGCTTCGTGGATGTTCTTTGTAACGGTTGCGATTTATTGTTCTTTTGGGGGGATGGGGGGGGCAGTGTTTCCGTGAATTTTCGTTGGAACGTTTTTTTAGGCAGCGTTCGTGGATTTTCGTTGGAACGTTTGCATTGGCAGCGTTGGTGGATTTTCATTAGAACGTTTAGAACCACCAATACGTACGGACACTGAAAGAAACATTCTTCACAGGATCTACGAACGAACGCCGCAAAAAGCAGTTCTCAAAATATACGAGAAAAAAAGTTCCAACGACACCTCCGAACGCTGCCCCCCAAATCCTCCAACAGAAATCCACGATCGCAGCCCCAAAAAATGTTCCAACGAAACACTTCCAACGAAAATCCACTAACGCTGCCCCTCAAAAAACATCCAATCGAAAACGTACTAAACTTTCGCCACGCCGCCAATAAAAACGTTTCTAACAAAAATCCAAAAAAAGCTGCCCCAAAAAAATCACGAACACGTACACAACAGTCACAAAATGCTCAAAACAGCGTGCGGCAATGCTGCCACTAAAAACCGTTTCCTAAACGAAAATCCGCAATCTACTGAGCTGTAGAAGGAACAATGTAATCTGGCTGACTAAATTGACGCAGTACGCCCGGCCGCTCTTGATCTGTGACGACTGTGCGGCTGTGCGGTGCGGCGCTCTGATCAGTGTGACGACTGTGCCGCGTGGCCGGTACCGGCCGCTCTGATCTGTGACGACTGTGGCGGCTGTGCCGGTACCGGCGCTCTGATCTGTGAGACTGGTGCCGCTGTGCGGTACCGGCCGGCTCTGATCTTGTGGACGACTGTGCCGCTGTGCCGGTACCGGCCGCTCTAGATCTGTGACACTGTGCGGCTAGTGCCGGACCCGGCCGTCTGATACTGTGTGACGACTGTGCGGCTGTGCCGTACCCTGGCCGTCTCTGATTTGTGTGACGGCTGTGCCGGTAGCGCGGCCGGTCTGATCTGTGTGACGGCTGTGCGCGGTGCCGGTCGGCTCTGATCTTGAACGGACTGTGGCGGCTGTGCGTACGCCGCTCTGATCTGTGATGACTGTGCGGCTGTGCCGGGGTTTACCGGCTCAGCTCTGATCTGTGACGATTGTGCGGCCCTGTTTGCCGTACTGGCCGCTCTGATCTGTGACGACTGTGCCGCTGTGCCGGTACCGGCCGCTCTGATCTGTGACGACTGTGCCGCTGTGCCGGTACCGGCCGCTCTGATCTGTGACGATTGTGCGGCTGTGCCGGTACCGGCCGCTCTGATCTGTGACGACTGTGCCGCTGTGCCGGTACCGGCCGCTCTGATCTGTGACTGATTTGTCGGCCTGTGCCGGTACTCAGGCCGCTCTGATCTGTGACGACTGTGCCGCTGTGCCGGTACCGGCCGCTCTGATCTGTGACGACTGTGCGGCTGTGCCGGCCGCCCATGCCGAGCCGCGTCAGTCACATTCGGCGCCTCATTTGCCGCAGACCGAGGGCGGCGCGCCGGCCAGTGCCGCCGCGCCGCATTCGCACGACCTGATTAGAGCGCGCGCCGCCGCCGCCGTCCTCTCTGACACTATGAATGGCAATGGCCTCATTCGCTAGACAATACGCTGCGCAATGTTTATGAAATTAGAGTAAATCGCGGCCCGGCCGGCGCCAATGTGGTGTGTGTGTGTGTGTGTGTGTGTGTGTATCTGCCGTCCTGCGTCGTCGTCTCGGCGTCACACTGAGCCCAGGGCCTGGCTGGCCTGGCCTGGCCTGGCCTGGCCTGGCCTGGCCTGGCCTGACCTGGCTGCTGCTGCTGGGTGGGACAGGCAGACGAGTATCACCAATGCGCGGTATATATTTGGAAGATTGTTCGTCTGGTCCCTCTGTTACAGCTCGGCAGCCGGTCGGACGTCACGTGCCGACACCGTGGACGCACTCCGCTGCAGGCCGAGCCGACTGCGGCCGCTCAGAGGCGGCGGGGCCGACCGGCAGCGCGGCACGGCCTGACCTCGCTTCGCCACACACCTGCAGCGCCCGCAGCTCTACTGCACGTAAACGCGCACACACATACACACACACACACACACACACACACACACACACACACACACACACACACACACACACACACACACAACACCACACACACACACACACACGAGCGCGCGTAAACACACACGCACACACATGATAAACGGCACGGCGTTTGCTCCGGGTTATAGAAACTCCACTGGACATGTCGCTCAGATAAAACATTGTTCGGGCGAACGGGGCGAGGGCAGCTTCTCCGGCTCCTATCGGTTGTGCCGGCTACGTCCAGTGTTGTCGTTGGGGTCGGCGGCGCCGACGGCACAGGAATCCTGAAACGACAGAGGCCATCCGCCGTCAGTATGGCGGTCCAACAGCTGGCTCCACGGGCGGCCCGCCGCTCACCCGTCAGCCAGCAGTGCAGCAGGCTAGTCAGCCAGTCAGCCAGTCAGCCTACCCTGCCACCCTGGACTGACTGCTGGCTGCCCTCATGGTAACACTGCTTTGAGCCGCACATTTGGTTTGTTTGTAAATACATTTTTGTTTGTAAATATATATATATATATAAATTGTTTGTTCGTAAATAAATTTAGTCCGAACTATTTGAATGGATGAATCACAAAGGTCAGGCCCCGCGCTAACCATAGCTTGTTGCGCAGGCCCTGACCCCTACCGTCCGATCGGGCAATTCCTGGCAGCCGGCAGAAGATATAAACGAAAGTTTTACGTGCCCGACATACTTAAGCCCAATCTTACCAAGAGCCTTATCTTACCAAGTGCCGTGAATGCGTAAGTGCGGCAGTCAAAGTACGTCACCGGTCCATTGAACGCAAACACACTGTACTGCATGCCCCGCGACGAATGGCGGTAATACAAACCGGTAGTGAGTCTGGGAAAACTTTCAGCAACTGTACAAATTGCCGACGACAGATTAATTCCAGAAACGTGTTTAAGTCACGGATTTTGTATATCCTATTTCGCAAAGCGAGTGATACAAATAATGCAGGTTTACAAGATGAAAAAAGAATAATTCATGAAAACATACCGCAACATTGATGGCAGCGTAATGGGCTTCACAGAACCATGCAACGGCGACTATTAAATCCATGGATAGCGTCACAGAAAAGGAATAAGTTGAATATTTCACGACTCACGTGATATTGCGTTTTTCGCTAAGTTGGTGCTCAGGTAAAAGGTAAAAGACAGTGATGTCATAGTGGTCGCCGAGCCTATGGCCGCTGAAGGGATGACACCCCCTGAATTCGCTTCCGATCTAATTTTCGTGTCGTCACGAAAACACATCAAGAATGTTTTTTTTAATGCAACAAGTTAAAGGGCCTACTCTTTTGGAATGTCGAATATATTTTTAATTACAGTAAGAAGCTATTGGTTTGATCATTCGGATACCATAAAATTCACGTCTAGGAGCCCATTTAGTTTAATATTGGACTTATATTCTGTTTTGCATATTGTTTTGCTTCAAAATCCAGAAACGATCGCCACTATAAACCGAGTAAAGAAGATGTTATCTAGGATGGCGCACTTAAGACAATGAACAAACCACATACGAACAATGTAAAGGTTTGTTTATAGTCATCGAGGCTTATGTTCAGTAGCTGCTATCAGCGCGCACGAGCTGTTTTCTATTGGCCAGCGCTAACGATATATGTATGCTAGCGTTGTAGATATAATAGGCAATGCTTCTAGTAGCGAAAGCCTCTCTGGCGAATACCGATAATTTTGCTGTTGTCGGATACTGATCTTAGCGAAATTTGGAATATCTCAGCGGCTATGAGTGAATCTAAGAGGAAATGAAAGTACAAAGGCTAAATTCAGAAAAATATGTTCTACAGACTAGTGTCAACAACTGCACATGACCAATGTGAGTAGACACACTCCCTTTAAGACGAAGTTTTATTACGGAAGGCGGTCTAAGATGTGTGTAAGAAGCATATGGAAAAATCGAGAAAAATATGCTGATTTTGTTAGGCGTAAAAACCTTATACCAGTCCCTCACCCCATTAAACAATGGGAAATGAATCAGCTATACGCAATGACATCTAGTAGCAAGTATCTAAATACTAGTCCAATAATAGCCCCAAGTACGGCATCAAGGCCATAAATGGGTATGCAGCTGTCACACGCACCGACCCAAGAACGCATCCACGGCATATTTGCCGTATATGCGTACACCGTACATGCGCATAACAGCGGGTTGGTAAGATTCGGTGCTGGACACGGTCCACTGACGTCACCTGAGACCTGTTCACGGTCCACTGGCGTCACCTGAGACCTGTTCACCTGGGACCTGCAGTTGACTGCCGTTTGGCAGTCAGCAGTTGTCGGCAGTCGGCAGGGCTAACTCAAAGTGGGAATAGGCCAACAGTATGACGTCACACAGCTGCCGTTGGCGGCCGTCCCCGCGGTTGGCACGAAGCAACCGCCGAACCGCAGGATGCAAAAGTTATGAAAACTTGCGCAATGCGGCGTTCAGTGTTCAAGAGACGCCTGCCGGTGGTGGCTTGGTTTGGTTTGTGGACCAAGCATCGTATCCTCTTTGGGATCATGGTGCTGGAACTCTCACACCCTGTTCCGAGGTATGGGGGCCGGTCGACTGTTTCAGCGGCCCGCCCCGGGATTTGACCCCGGGTGCCTGTGGTGGCGCATGAGGAAAGGGGCTGGGCTAGAGCAAGCTGGTAACCGCCGAACCGCAGGTGGTCGTGAACAGGCCCCTGACCTTGGGTACGACCGCTGCCATCGGCCGCAGGTCATCCCAGTCAGGAACAACTGGACTGCAATACCTTGTCTCGGAGGGTGGCGTGTCAGCAGGACCGTGTCTCGGAGGGTGACGTGTCAGCTGGACCGTGTCTCGGAGGGTGGCGTGTCAGGGTGGCGTGTCATCTGGACCGTGTCTCCGGACGGTACTGTCAGCGGATCCGGTGTCTCGGAGGGTACGTGCAGCTGGACCGGTGTCTCGGAGGATTGCGTGTTCAGCTGGACGCCGTGTCTACGGAGGTGACGGTGTCAGCCGGGACCGTGTCTCGGAGGTGGCGTGTTATCTGGACTTGCTCGGAGGGTGCGTTCAGCTGCACCGTGTCTTCGGAGGTGCGTGTCATTTCTGGACCGTGTCTCGGAGGGGGCGTGTCAGCGGCGACGTGTCTGGAGGGTGGCGTGTCAGCGGGAACCGTGTTCTCGGAGGGTGACGTTTGTCAGCGGGACCGTGTTTCTGGAGGGTGACGTGTCACGGGACCGTGTCTCGGAGGGTGACGTGTCAGGGCGGGACGGTCTCGGAGGGTGGCGTGTCAGCTGGACCGTGTCTCGGAGGGTGACGTGTCATCTGGAACCGTTGTCTCAGAGGGTGACGTGTCATCTGACTCGTGTCTCGGAGGGTGGCGTGCTCAAGCGGGACCGTGTCTCGGAGGGTAGTGTGTCAGCGGGACCGTGTCTCGGAGGTGGGCGTGTCAGCTGGACCGTGTTCGGAGCGGTGGCGTTGTCAACTGGACCGTGTCTCGGAGGGTGACCGTGTCAGCTGGACGTGTCTCGGGAGGGTGGCGGGTCAGCTGGCCGTGTCTCGAGGAGGGTGGCGTGTCAGCTGGACCGTGTCTCAGAGGGTGACGTGTCAGCTGGACCGTGTCTCGGAGGGTGGTGTGTCATCTGGACCGTGTCTCGGATGGGTAGTGTGTCAGCGGACCGCTGTCTCGGAGGGTAGTGTGTCAGCGGGACCGTGTTCTCGGAGGGTGGCGTGTCTAGCTGGACCGTGTCTCGGAGCGGTGGGGTCATCTGACCGTGTCTCGGAGGGTGGCGTGTCAGCTGGACCGTGTCTCGGAGGGTGGCGTGTCATCTGGACTGTGTCTCGGAGGGTGGCGTGTCAGCTCTGGACCGTGTCTCGGAGGGTGACGTGTCATCTGGACCGTGTCTCGGAGGGTGGCGTGTCATCTGGAATGTGTCTCGGAGGGTATACTGCCCACACTGACCTGTCCACTGGCGTGCCAGCCTGTGTCGCTGCCGCTGTCGTTGCTGTCGGCCGGGGTCGGCACTGGGTTGTTGTCACCGTCCACGTCCGCCCGCTGCTGCTGCTGCGAGTCCACCTGCTCCGGCGTCTCGGTCAGCTCACTCATCTTCCGGATCACGATCTGCGCCTGCAGCGCGTCCTGCGTTTTAACTCAATGTCAGAACGGCATGCAATCCACCACTTCCAGGATGAAGTAAGTTATAGTGCCACGCTGGGCACCCTTAGCAATAGGTAAACTATATCGAGGCAGTGTCGCGAGGGGGATTAATTTCAGAACGCTTTATACGCTGGTCCGTGGTTACCTACGACAAAACAGGTCAGCAGGCGGGCACTACAATCTAGAGAAACTTAACAGCGCCATCTTAACGACACAAGTTGACCGAACGTTTCGTGCATTGATTCACCAGAGTCCGTTAAGAAGCTCCATTATCGGTCAGTCACGTCCACGTGAGGTGAGACCTCCCCAGATTGGAGGGAGGGAGGGAGGGAGGGAGGGAGGGGGGCGGCTACCTGCTCCAGCGATTTGAGCCGCGCCTGGCGCCAGGCCGCGCGCTTTTCGGCCTGCAGCGCGCGCCACTCGGCTGGCGACATCTGCTGCTCCTCGTCGGTAGCAGTAGTTCCGGCCCGCTCCCGGAGGCGTCGCTCCGCCTTGGCAGTGGTAATGCGCGGCCGGTCAGCGGCGGCGGCTGGCCGCTCCGGTGACCACCTGCCGGACACCAGTTCAGCAGTGACAATAGCCGCGTTTACATAGCAATGTAAAAAACGTGTACAATTTTCCACTAATAGTGGAAAATGAAGGTTTCTTTTCACCGTCACATGATCACATTATGGCGCCAGTAAGTCAAGTTTACCGTCTGCTGTTATGTATCACATTGATCGAAATGGTGGTTGCCAGCTTACGTATTGCCATTGTTGGCGTTGTTTCCGTGGGTATAATACAGAAAAATTCACGTTAAGTTGCTTGGTCCGAAATAAGGCCCGCTAACGTTGAGGAAATAAGCTTCCTCCCATGTTCAAGCTGCCTGATTTACGGGGTCTACGGGCCGTGCGCCACGACACAGCGGTTTATTTACGGCACGCACTACTCTTAGATGCCTGCGCATGTACTTATGCAGCATGCAACATATTTGCGACCCAAAATACTAATGACCAGCGCCGGTATATGGTTGGCAAATTGTGTATTTGGTTGGTAGTAGATTTATACAGGTACCGGTATCATACATTTCCGGAGATTTCGCAGCTCTAGTCTTATTTCGCGAAAAGCAGCAAACTACTAACCGGAAAAAAGTATATCGGTGGCGCATTATGGTAGCATATCACTATTTCGCCAAGACTGTTAAGCTACCAAATGGAAGGTCAAAATATGCCGCGAAGAAAAAAATACTCCACTCTGTCTGTTTTGGCTGCTAACAGTAATTATTAAAACACTATTTCAAATAAAATGAAGGCCAATATCACTCTTAACACCATGTCTGAGCCAAATTGAACCAATCACAGTCTGGTGTAGCGGTGACTTCTAGCTAAAACAAGCCTATGGAAGTTAGTGGAAAAATAGTGGAAAAATAGTGGAAAGTTATTTATGCTATGTAAACAGGCCTAGTGACTGTGAGCCGGCCGGACGGCTGGCGGCCGGACGGACGGAGGTGCCGTGCGGCCCCAAGTCTGTGACCGTCAGTCACCGTCAGCAGTCAGCCATGGCGATCAGTCTGTGACCGCCAGTCACCGCCAGTCAGCCATGGCGGTCAGTCTGTGACCGCCAGTCAGTCATGCCATATTGCCCATTAGAGTATAGTGAAAAAAGAAAATGGAGACGCGTTTTATTTTGCATCTGATGCTCCTGAAGCCAACCAAGGCATTTGTTTGCAAAAACAAGTTTGTTTAGCTGGACGGTTAACCATTTGAAAATTGGAGTTTTTGTACTATTTTCGAGTATTTGACGCTATGCATACGCAACTGTTATCTCTACAGAATCTGAGCACTCGTGAGCAAAATGTAGACCAACCGATAGATCAGAGCTATTAGATGTAACCAACGAGTTACTGTAAATAAAAAGCTCTATACATCAAAGCAAACTTAAACATAGAATACCGATGGTGCGTCATGATATGCTGAGAATTGCTGGCATTACGTATTTCATGGAGCGTCCAGTGACAATAACAAATAAACCTGTTGGTATTAGGTCAACAATCACCACCCAGTTAGTTAGTGGTGCACGCAGGCAGACTTCTAACTGACTCAGAGTTGAGTCATAAATCGACTCATAAGTCAGACATTTTAGGATGAGCCATGAGTTGAGTCGACTCAATTTTTAAAAGCGGGACTTGAGTCAAGAGTCGAGTCGATTCAATCTGTTTGAAACAGAACTTGAGTCAAGAGTTGAGTCAGTTCTTCGGGTGTGAGTCAGACTTGAGTCGACTCCAAGCAATGTGAGTCAAATGCAACAGGGACATGGTGGGTGGGACTAAGCGGGCATTGGTGCCACGCCCCATCACCTGATCAAACCAATTTACACTAGATAGAATGCGATTTATCTGACGCCCGACCCTATCCCCCTCCACGGTCAACATAAAGTAATACAGAAACTTGTGATAAGTCAAATTGAGTGGATTCAAATGCATTTTTGACTCGAGTCGAATCAATTTGTTAAAACTGCACTTAAGTCAAGAGTCGAGTCGATTCATTTTTCATAACGAGCTCTTGAGTCAAGAGTCAAGTCGATTCATTTTTGTGTTAACAGCACTTGAGTCAAGAGTTGAGTCAGTTCTTCGGCTGTTGAGTCAGATTTGAGTCGACTAAGCAAAATGTGAGTCGTTACAAGCCTGCAAGCAGGGGGTTCAAAGGGCTGACCCCCCTAAATTTATGATACTTGGCAGGGGCCCGGTCTTGATAAGGCCTGATCGAGGCAGAGGCCTGGTGCTAGCAAAAACGTGATATGGGGTCCGGTCAGGACAAGGGACAAGACAAGGTCCTTGCATATTCTTGATGCGGGCTCGTTTCAGGTAGGGGCTTGATCTTGGTCAGGCTCGATCGAGGCAGGGGCTTGGTGCCCCGGTCAGGACGAGATCCCGGTCACAACAGGGCCTGGTCCTTGCATATTCTCGATACGGGCCCCTATCTGGCAGGGGCCCGGTCTTTGTCAGGTCCGATCGAGGCAGGGACCCGGTGCTGGCAAAAGCGTGATATGGGGACCATTCAGGACGAGGACCCGTGCACAACAAGGCCCTATCCTTGCAAATTATTTGATACGGGCCCCTTCCTGATAGGGGCCTGTTCCTGGCAGAGGCCCAATCGAGGCAGGGGCCCACTGCTGGCAGAGGCGTGATACGGGACCTTGTCAGTAAGAGGGCCAGGTCACGACAGGGCCTAGTCTTTGCATATTCTTGATACGAGCCCTTTCTGGTAGGGGCCCGGTCTTGGTCAGGCCCGATCGTTGCAGGAGCCCAGTGATGGTAACTGCGTTATATGGGGTTTGGTCAGAACCAGGGCCAGGTCACAACAGGGCACGCTCCTGGCAAATTCTTGATACGGGCCCGTTACTAGTAGGGGCCTGCTACGGGAAGCGGCACGTTCCTGGTAGGGGCCCGGTTTGGTCAAGTCCGAACGAGGCATGGCCCCGGTGCTAGCAAAAGCGTGATATGGTGCGTCAGGCCAAGTCTCAGGCTAAAACTAGTGGCTAGAGCAAAGATTAACTCAATCTATCCCTTTACAACTGAGAATTATGCATTGTGTTTTTCCCCATAGGGTTACATTGCAAAAGTCATAGTATAACTTGACCTTAGATCACCAATATATAAACTCCGAGATATTGCAGTCCCTAATGACCCCATGATGTGCCATGAGTCACATGTCGCTTGATTAACCGCTGTGCCGGTGGTGCTACCTAGAAGTTACTTGGTGGTTATGTCATTCGACTTGACCTGACCAGGTCGGGACCCTTTTTGTTTTTCGCCAAAACGTGGCTTAGCTATTCTATGTTTAAGTTTGCTTTGATGTATAGAGCTTTTTATTTACAGTAACTCGTTGGTTACATCTAATAGCTCTGATCTATCGGTTGTCCCTACATTTTGCTCACGAGTGCTCAGATTCTGTAGAGATAACAGTTGCGTATGCATAGCGTCAAATACTCGAAAATAGTACAAAAACTCCAATTTTCAAATGGTTGAGCGTCCAGCTAAACAAATCTGTTTTTGCAAACACACGTTTGTTTGACCTGCACGTTTGACACGTTTGACTGACCTGCTGTGTTGATCAGCGGAGACCAGCGAGTCGGCCATCACCTGCAGACGGTGGTCGGCAGAGTCTCCGTGGCCCACTAGCTGGGTATCCATGTGGCTCTCAAACTGCTCGGCAGTCATGGTGCCAAACTTCTCCTCTGCAGGAGGCAGGCGGATCGACGTCAATCTCCAATTCCCGGCCTGATCACCAGACACAGTGGCCTGCTATAGCCCGCTTCACTCGACGTCAATCCACCAGACAGGTTAGACAGATCCCCGGCCTGACACAGACCAGTGGCCTGCTATAGCCCGCTTACTCGGCCGTCATCCCCCAGAACAGGTTAGACAGATCCCGGCTGATCACCAGACACAGTGGCCTGCTATAGCCCGCTTCACTCGACGTCAATCCACCAGACAGGTTAGACAGATCCCGGCCTGATCACCAGACACAGTGGCCTGCTATAGCCCGCTTCAATCGACGTCAATCCCCCAGACAGGTTAGACAGATCCCCGGCCTGATCCACCAGACACAGTGGCCTGCTATAGCCCGCTTCACTCGGCGTCAATCCACCCAGACAGGTTAGACAGATCCCCAGGCCTGATCCACCAGACACAGTGGCCTGCTATAGCCCGCTTCACTCGACATCAATCCCCCAGACAGGT
>VOPJ01002131.1:0-23348 GCA_014673585.1 Semibalanus balanoides
ACACCCCGCTGACATCCCTGTGTCCTGTCTGTGCCCCGCAGGAGGTGTGCGCAGCTGGCACTGTGTTTGATAGCTCTGCCGACACATGCGCCTGGATCAGTCAGACTGAGGAGTGCAACTAGACGGCGGTGACCGGTCACGACTCGCTGCCGACGTGCTTCAGCTCCCCGACGCCTGACTGTCACTGCCGCTAGAACAGGAGCGTTCAGTCTGCTATTTCTCCATTACCAACTCACTACCTCTTCTCGATTTCGCCACTTCGGTTTGCTCGAGTCTAGTGTTGTTTTATGACAGATGCAGATAGATGTCGCGTTTGTGTCAATGCGGGTGGGGAGTTTGTTTGCATGTGTTCTGGGTGAAGGTTGGGAGCCGTTGTTATAGAGTGATTGGGATACAAGCGGGGAAATACATATTCAAAGTGATACTGTGCGTTTGCCGGTCAGATGGCAGCATGAGAGTTGCTGCGGCAGACGACAAGTACAGAAGTGGATCCTACTGAGCATGGTCAGAGACAGAACCAGGTGTTTGGGGTGTATCTTTCTAAACATGGCTGATGTGACTGGGAGAGCATTTCTTTGTTACCGAGACGACTACATTTATGGCATGCTCTAGGGGTACAAGTGTGACAACGCCATCTGGTGCGGATCAGGTTCATGCTGCAATATCTGTTTTTGCGACGAAGTAAGGTTCCTTAAGCCATTCAAGGCACATTTGTTTAATAAACGTAATGAATACGCGATTTATTCCTTAAACAAAGCCTGGACAAAATGATTTCTGAACTCTGGCAGACACTACAGGTCCGAAATTAGACATGAGAAAGGGTCGGCGCCCAATATGTCCCAAATTGCTCTGACAGTGGTCACACTGAATTTACGAAATGTCATCGTCAACTTATTACGAAATTTACCCCCTTAAATCAGTCACAGATTTGCCTCACTGTTAGTCCTTTACATTATGAACTCCTCGGTGTTCGACATCAGTTCCTTAACTTGGCCAACGAGACTTTGCTCGTGTAACCTAACTCATAACTGCTCACATTGGCTGGTGGCATTACAATTTCCTCGAAAGCACAGAAAATCTCGATTCAAGTTGCTGAACGGTCGCTGTCAATAACTTAACGAAATGATCAAGCTTCGCTTCATATCTGTTGTTTTTTCTTCTCCTCTGTGATTGTTGATAGGATTAACGAATGTATGATTCGTGTTAACAAGGAAATACAGTTTGTTCGCCAACGACCTGTGCCTTAGCTTGAAGTTAACACCGCCGCCACACTGGGCCTCCTGCATTTCCAATCGCCCTACTGGGGGGGGGGGTGAACACCCCCCCCCCTTCCGTCCTAACTCGGCTCCGTGGCAACGTATAACACAAACAAAAAACATCGTTTTGAAACGTCGTCAAATCATCTTCGACCCAACTATTCCTTTCTTTTTTTTTGCTCAGGTCAAGTTCAGGTCAACAGAGGTCATCAAGGCCAATTTTCGAGTTTTAAAGACTTTCGCTCCAGAAACCCCCATATATTTCGGAACTAATGCTAGGTAAAACAAACGAAAAAAAATCGATAGTCATTCGAAAATTTGCAACCACGTTTTTTCCTCAAATTTGACCTTAGATCCTTTAGAGTTTTAGGCTCTAGAGGTCATAAAATTCTAAAAATGATGTTTTTGGCAAAATGTTTTTTGCTTATTCCCATTAAATCTTGAACAAAACGTCCACTGATGACTTGATGACCTCAGATGCTTGCAGGATCACTGACAATAATTGCACTGGGTCATCAAAAATGAGCTAAAATAATGCGTTTGTGAAATAATTGTCCTGATATAATGTATATTCTCTAAATAGGAAGCATTTTTTATAGTTGCCCGTTCACTTATAATCGGGAGGTCAGGGAATTGACCTGATATTAGGTCACCGACCCCGCCAGCACACCCAAGTGGGACCCAAATGGACTAAGGTAACGTCACTTAACTTTTACGGCTCAAAGTCCGAAAGTCGAGCCATAGCCATTCTTGCTGTTTTATTATTAAAAGAAGCTAAGGTTGTTGACAATATAATTAGCCGCATACGCACTTCAATTGCAAAGTTCACTGATGGAATGTTGATGTTGAGTTTGCAATATTTCAAAGAAAATTATAGTCCGCAAAGAAGTGATTCAGAATAGTTAGGAGGTGACTCCCATTTTACGAATGATTGCCAATAATTAAAGGTGTAAATGCATTTTTTTGATCTAATGGAGGGAGTTTCGGAAACCAGACTTCGCTGTTGAAATCGGACACGCTTTATCTGCCCATACACACCAAAAACTCTATTTTGGCCCGCGAGGTGGCACTATCCCTTTAAGTAAAGCTGTTTATCTACGAACTTGTGTGTATTGACCTTATTAAAGTATCTGCTCAAATATTTTTTTTACCAATGGTAAAGCTCGCACTTATTTTGTACAGTTTGTGACCATCTATGTCCAATAAAGAATACCTATGTATGTTACCAAATTTGCATTGATAACGTTAATGTTTTTCACTATTGCGAATTATGTTCAGTGACAGCCATTTCAGGTTTTCATTTCCCAGTCAAAGTCGCGTTAATGTTGTAACTTAAACACAAAATCGCATTCGCAATCAGCAAGCACTTTGACATTTCATTGCCGTCTTTATCTGTCTGTGTTGTCGATTCAAGAGCGGCGTTCACCGCGCCCGTTCCGTCCCTATCTGTCAATATATCACTCTGGAGCGGCACGTAACGACCCCGGTGGTGTCAAAGAAACAGCAACAGTCTGGCGATCCAAAGCCATACTGTGGCACTAGTTTTCTCTCGGTTTAGCCCTTCATCAAGATTTGTATTTAGATATTCGCTGCTATCGCGCTAGAGAAGCGCGATAGGCGCCTTAGGTGGAACTTTACCGGTGGATTTATTAGACAAGTCCCGGCTTGTCGCGACTTCTGAGAGCCACTTTAGTGCTGCGAACTTTAGTCGAATGCAACCCATGGTCGACGGCTCGGTTCAGTCTCTTACAGAGACTCTTAGAGGTCCAGAGCGGTCTGTGGGTTGCTTGTCGTATGGTCATATCGCTGAGAGAAACCAAGGACTTTTCACTACTAGCAGATGTTGCTTTGCTGAAAGACACTCCATTCGAAGCAGCTTGTTGCTTCGCTCCGCAAAGTGACATTGTTGGAGAATTGATGATCTAGTATTTAGTAATGTAAGCAGCGTCTAATTAACTCTTTGAAACTAAACATGTCAATAGAAATGATCCTGACCAGCTCAGCAGCATGCAAATAGTATGTTTAGACTCGTGCTTTTCAGTGTCAATGTGGTTACTCTTGAATCAGAATAACTCGTTACCACCTCGTAACTCGTTACATCGTAACTCGTTACATCGTAACTCGTTACATCGCGCAGACCGCATTTCTCCGCTTCAAGCTATGCGGTACAGCACAGCTTCAGGCGTTTACTACTAGTGCCATCTAGGGACAGGAAAGTAAGTATGCATCATTGCCGTTCCCGTGACCGAGGGGATAAGATGACGAGCTCATATCCCGTTGGTGCCATGTTCTAGCCAAGGAAAAGGGAACTATGGTGGCCTGATATGTACTGGAGAGGTCAAGTGGCAGTTTACCGGAGAAAAGGTAACCATTGTTTATAAATGTAATCTGAATGTTTTGAATGGATGGATTTCCTGGCACCAGGCAGGGATGCGCTCGATTTATATATTTTTAGACTGTCTCGACTCTGACTCATTTTCGAAGGGACTCTGACTCAACTCTGACTCAAGCAGGGGGAATCTGTATTTTGAGTCAACTCAACTTTAACTTCATTTTCTGTTTCCCCTAACTCCAACTCTTTACTCATACGCAAGTTTCTTGAATCCGACTCATTTTTACTCATGTAGGCGCTGCACTGCATTCCGCTGCACCGGAGGCACATACCCACCACATCGCCACCCAGTGGCCTCCGTCTCCGTCTCGGCTGATAGAGAGCAGAGTAGTGCAGTGTCGGCTGTGGCTCGACACACGCTGCCGAGTGCCGAGTCACCCGTCCCTGGGGGGACATAACCGGACACAGCCGGGCGTCGCCGCTCTGATGACCAGCATGAATATACAAACAGCCGCTGAGGCGCCGTAATCAGGTGGCTGGAACTGATGAGAGACTCGCTGGAGACACGCCGCGCGGCAGACACTGCACTCGTTTGCGAGGCGGCAGTGTTAGGAGAGGTGGTAGGAGAGGTGGTGGGAGAGGTGGTAGGATAGGTGGTAGGAGAGGTGGTAGGGTGGTAGGAGAGGTGGTAGGAGAGGTGGTAGGAGAGGTGGTAGGAGAGGTGGTAGGAGAGGAGGTAGGAGTGGTGGTAGGATAGGTGGTAGGAGAGGTGGTAGGAGAGGTGGTAGGAGTGAAGGTAGGAGTGGTGATGGGAGAGGTAGTAAGAGAGTCCGCTTCACACGGTTGGCTGTTTTGCTTTGCAAACAGAGAGATCTGGTTACTGGCTGTATTATAATTAAAGCATACTAACGGGCCGTACTATACGCCATACGGTGCTAGGTAAAGGGGAGTGGAAATTATATCGAGTGTTGCTTACTGTTTCGTGGTGCCCGTTTTTGGTCAGGGGTGGATCCAATGGCCGTCAGCCCATTCTTCAAAAAGGGACTGAATCGGTAAAAATAACTGTCCCGTCTTAATAGAACCACTATACATTTCTTATCAGAAAATTGTGTTTGCCGGAGAATAAAAACATACCAGCAGCCAGTGGCGTAACCCTCTTCAGGGGAGGGGGTCAATTTTTGATCGTGGAGCATAAGGTACCCCCCACTAACAAAAATCCCTTATTTGGCCCACTATATTTTTAAGGGGGAGTTTTTCAACTTTTGTTCTCTAAATTATCACACAAACATGATATTTCCAGGAAGCCCAAGGAACATCCACACACAAAACCCGCCGTATTTGGCCAGGCCGGCCAAATACGGCGAATTTGGTAAGAGTACCGTGATCACAAGCCCAATTTCGTGCAGTGGTGTACTAGCCGAATGGACCAGGTCAAGTTGATGCTCTAAAGGCATTGTTTTTTCTGCATCCATGAAATCCTAGATCGGCCTTCCACGGGCCCCGGTCGACCCTCTATTTACCCCAGTCGACCTCGGGCGGGGGACTAATCAACCCTTTAGGATCTCCGGCCGTCCCTCTAAATTGGAAGGTCGCCCGTGACCGTGAACATTCTTGTGCTACAACCAGTAAGACGCCTTAAACGGCGAAGGACGAGCGAGTCCGAATAAATCCGCTTCAATTTATCACCCGCCAACGGATGTTCGTTCTCGTCAAAGCATGCCTGTTGAATTATTTTCGCATGTGTTGTTTTTGCCGTCGGCATAGATCCGAACTAAATCGATACTTTAAAACTAAATAGGTTTTGCGGCGATATTTTTAATTTGCAATTATTAGCTTCATGTTTGTAGGCAAAAAATAATTTTCGGTGGGTATTACATGGATTTGATTGCGCTTTACAGCTGCATAATTTTTATCGTTTAGCACCCTTTGGTTTTGAAGCTACGGGCGGGTATGTAAGAAGGAAAAATTATAAAATCGGCAATACAAATTATTACAGACAGATTTAACAAGCGGAAATTACTGTATTAAAACCTAAATTGACGGCATGCCATTTAGAGACGTACCATTGGTCTCAGATTGGTGTTTGTTCATCGTATTCACGTCCCTAGCGTGCAGAAACACTGATAAATTTGTGAAAGACGTTCATAAAAACTATTGAATTTTTGCGCTTGCCATAGCTAGTAACTTTGCACGTACCACGGCGCCGCTGTATCGACACATAGTGCATTAACGCCGGGCGGATGTTCTCTATGCATTCTGTGTTTGACCCGAATGTTCTTTGCGACTTTTTGGTGGCGAGATATAGGTCCGCGTATTGCAACGGTGTTGTAGGTGATTTTTTTCGTGACGGGACTTAGGGGTGCACGTGCCACGTGCCAGTGTGACCCAGGAGTTTGACCTGTGCAACATTGCTAGTGGTTGGTTCTTCCAGCCTCACACATAATATATTTTAGCTTTATAGGTCAGCCGGTTTCTCAGCTACAGCAGGATAATACTTTCGTGACACCCCTGACGCGGCACGTGTCACGCGCCATGCTTGACCCATCACATGAGGAAAAAACATGGTCAATAGTCATAATGTCATTGCATGGGCTATCAGATGCAAAGACCGCTTGTCAATCGATGCGGGGTTTTTCACAAAGATATAAGCTTCTTGACCAGCGTTCGCGGGTCTGGCCGGGCCGGCGCCGGGTCGGGTCGGCCGCTTATATGTGAGACAAATCCGGTATTCAATGAGGACTCGCTCCGCGCTTCGCGCTCGCTCGTAACAAAATGCAACCATGTTGAGGGAACTGTTATGTTTTGTTTGTTAGTTTGTTTTTTGCTGACAAAGCTATTTTCGCCGAATCAGCAATGAAATTCCGCTTAAGTGGGAACCGCGGTGGCAGGGGTGATACCATCTTTTTGGCGAACCCCCGCTGCCTACAGAATGTCAAACTAAATGAAGGGCCATACATTTCACGTCTCTTTGACATGCCAGCCGATGCAAAATAAAAGCGCACAAATAACTTTAATATATTAGATCGAATATCGATACTCGATGCATCAAGGGAAGGGTAGACAGTGCCCAAGTTCGTCGTGGTCAAACGCGACGCCAGGAATATCAGTGACCGATGCATTACAGCAATCTGGACAGCGGACCAGGTACGTAGCCAGGATTTCGTCCAGGGAGGGGTGGTGCCTCGAAAGAGCCCTTCCCGGGCGTTGAAAAGGTCTCCTTTCCATGCGCTGAAAGGGCCAAAGAAAACGGATGAAAAGACACGTTACAAGATGAAGAATGCAGTATGACATGGACCATACCAATTTTTAGAAGCTGGAGTAAGCAAACTGCCATATCACCTTTGGTCTTTGGAACCAGTGACACCCATGTGTAATCAGCTATACTATCTTCGAATATTTTGTAAGCTCAAGACCTGAATTTCTTAATATAATTGCGCCGCGGACTTATGACGACATTTCTTTAAATTCACTTGTTTTACTCTTTTGACCAGATACCAAAAATAATAATACCTTTTTGGGATTTCTGTGACAAAACTGGTCTAGAAATATGCCTTTTTATTTCCATTTGTCAATTTCAAATTTTAAGGTTTTCTGACAGCAAAATAGTGGTCGAGTCGAGGCCATTCACTTGACCTGGAATGTCACCCCTTGACCTGAAACCTAAAAATTGGATGCCATTAGATTCCTCACATGACGGACAACGTGCTGTTTTTTACCGTCTCGCTTTTTGCTGCTTGGTTTGAAAGTTAGAAGAGGTAGGATCCCTCATAGGGCGAAGGTGAGAAAAGCTCCCGAAGGGCGAGGGGGAATAGTTGACGAAGGGTGTTACGATACACCCGAAAGCTCCGATTATAATATTTGTATTGTGAAGCATGTCCTCTTTGTATTTAATCTTCATCTAGGGTCTCTACGTGCTTTGGACCCTTCCGGTCTGACCAGGGACACTTCTGACCTGTCAACAAGCCCCTCTTGTGTGTCAAGGGGCCATTCGGCCTGCTCAGCGGCCCCTCCGACCTATCCAGGGGCCCATTCAGTCTCGCTAGGAGCTCGACCGGCATGTTTAAGGGCCATTCTAACCGGCCCAGGGACTCTTTCGTTCTAGCCAGCCCAGGGGTCCCCGTGACTTGTCCAATTGAGCCCCTCCGATCTGCCCGATGACTCTTCTGGTCGGACTGCGCTGGCTGCTTTGTCGCCCTGTCGACATGCTCAGCTCAAGGGACCCTCCGATCTACCATGGGGCCCTCCGTGCTGGCTGGGAGTCAATTTTGCATCTTCAGGGGCCCTTCTTACCCGCCCAAGGACTCTTTTCGTATGGTCAGAGGCCCTCTGATTTGCACAGATAACCTTTAAACTTTTCCAGGGACTCTCTGTTCTGTCCAGGGGACCTTCCGAGCTGGTCAGGGACTGTAGTGGCTGCTTTTCGCCCTGCCGACATACTCAGGGGCCCCTCCGACCTGCCCAGGGGTCCCTCTGTGCTGGCTAGAGGCCCATTCGACGCAATCAAGGGCCTTCTGAGGCTCTGACCTGCTCAGGGGCCATTTCGGTCTGGTCAGGGGCCCCTCTGACATGCATACTTGCACAGGGGTCTTTTCAACTCCCCAAGGGCCCTCTGGTCTGTCCAGGGGCCATCCAGTCTTCTAAGGGACTCTTTATGACCTGGCATGTGACTTCACTTTCTGTTTTGTCGTATTGTCGACATGCTCAGAGGGCCCTTCGAACTGCCCTGCGGCCCTCAGTGCTGGCTAGGGGCCCATTCAGCATGTTCAGGGGCCATTCAGCATGTTCAGGGGCCCATTCAGCGTGTTCAGGGGCCATTCAGACCCACCCAGGGACCCTTTCGGTCTGGTTACGGGCCGCTCGGCTCTTTGAACTTCGCAGGGGTTCTCTAATATTCCCAGGGTCCCTCCAGCCTGCTCAGGGACCCTTAACCCGCGAGTCATTGGGTTAGCCCCCCCTGAGGAATATCTAAAATATATAACGAAACAATGCAGCTATTTCATCACTTCTAGTACCTGACCGGGCATCTTTTTCACACCCTTTGCACTTTTTTTAATTTCGTAATAATTTGTTGGGATAAAGCCAAGTTAGTGACGTCACTACATACGATTTTGACACCAAAATCAGCCAAACTTTAGGAGACTGTACGAATGTCATGTAGCAGACCAAATGGAATCCGAAAAAGAGAGAAGATAACAAATGTCAAGGGCTACAATATGGCAATCTCGGATTTTTGGGGAAGAAAAACTGGCCCCAAATTTTTCCAAAGTTTACTTTTTTTGAAAAAATGAACAAAATATCAAAACTTTTAAAGATATTCACAAAACCGGATTATATGTAAAATAACTATACATATTCAACAACCATAATCAATTTCAAAATTATATCTATATTTTTGACTGAGTGATGACATCTAAGGTATGGGTGACTCGTGACGTCAAATTTTGGAAACTCATTTTTTTGACCTTTTTGACCATATACAGCCAAATAAAGAGCAGCACTGTATTTCTGAGACAAAACTGGTCTAGAAAAATGTATTGATTTACTGTATTAATCAATTTCAAATTTTGACCTTTTGTGACATGACTTTGACCTTTAATTCACGTATATTAAATCAGGTGGTAAAATGAGTATCAATTTAGAGTTCTACACGTAAAATAGTATGTACAACATGTGCTGCATGACTTTCGTATATTTTTTGACATAGTGACCCTTATGTGACCTGACCTTGACCTTGACATTTTGCAAAAAATCACCAATTAGCTCATTCTGGATGTGTGTCATACCTATGAGAGCACTCTAGGTGATCATGGTTGCAACCAATTGCTTTGAATGGAAAATATGGTTTACAAAATTTTGTCTATACATTTTGACCTTTGACCTGAACTGTGACGTCACCACTGACCTCTAGGGCAAAACAAAATTACGTCGATTAATTTTCATGGGCTATCTATTGCCGTTTGGTTTAGCGCGATCGTCTGATTGGTTCCGAAGATACAAGGGGGGCTAACCCCCCCCCCCTCGTGACTCGTGTTACAAAAAATACCCCAGTGACTGCCGGGTTAAGACCTGGTAAGGGACAGCACTGTCTACATTGTCTCCCTGCCGACATGCTCAGGGGCCTTTCTGACCTGCCCAGGGGCCTCTCTGTGCCAGCTAGGTGCCCATTCGACGTGTTCAGGGGGCCCTCTGACCCGCTCAGGGGCTGTGCCTGCCCCAGATGCTTCGTCTTCGGAAATGTATGTGAAGCATCTTTGGAAATAGGGCCCTTCGGGGCCCTCCAAAGGGGGCACATAGGCCAAAGGGGCACTCACGGAACTTCAGGGGGCAATTTCCCCTTTTGCCCCCCACCCCCTCTTGGATACGCCTATGCCTGCAGTATTTGTGTGTCACTTAAAGGAAATAGTTCACCGTGTTTTTTTTCAAATACGATTTGACTATATTTTGAAATACAACTTCTTTTCATAATGTTAAAAATAAACATAAATCGCGACGATTCAGGACTGAAGGACAAACAATATCAATGTTATCAAAACTATATGCGTACTCTCCGTAACGTCAAACGTGGCTCAGCCAATCAGATATTCGAAAGTATTCGCGTAATATTACTTTATAGCCTCTGCCCAGGTGTAAAAGGCCCACATTCTTGACATTCTTTATTTATGGCCCGCATTCCTTCGACAAAAAGTCAAATATATTCGGCTGGAGAGACCTTTCAGCTAAAAAAAAAACTTGCAGTCAGGGGTTTTTCAACACGGGCTACAAAACTGCTATCTCAGTTCAAAACCCATGTTGAAGGTGAACTATTTCCTTTAATGCAACTAAGGGTATACACAAACTTGCTTTGTCTTGTGTTGACTTTCATGACCTATACGAATTTCACGCCCCTGCGTTTCTGGGTCTCCTTCTTTGAGGTCCCCGGTGCTTGAGCATCGGTGACAAGTTCAACTGGACTGTGGCAGTTTACAATGACTATATATAAGCGCTGGACTGTGGCAGTTTATAATGACTATATATAAGCGATGCGTCATCCCTGAACATATTGATGGCGTGTTCTCTACACTTAGCACCTGTCAACGACCTATATAATGATTCATATACTGAACATTTTCACCGTCACCACCAATAACGACCATCCAATCTGGTCAGCTTATAGAGAATATATCATCTGTGAATGCTCCTGGTGTCTGCCAAATGGTTCTAACTAACCATAGGTGCTACCTGCGATGGATGATAACGATAGTTTCGGAGTTTCCAAGCTATTTTGGTAAAATAATGCTTTTTCGATATAACAATATATTTTCGTGAACTACTTTGAGTAGGAAAAATATGTGTTTCCTGCAGAGACAATGGCCAGCTTAGGTAATCCTTATTCTTCAAATGAGTCATTTGTAATATTTTTGAGAAAAAATAAACAATAAACCATTAAGCACCACTGCAACGGGTCGGGTGCTACTAACCAAAACACGAGCGAAGCTGTTTTTTCTCGCCTTCTTGACATTACACCGAAGTTACGACAGTAGGAAGCAACACTAGCGTCGGCACTAGCTGCTTTCTGACGAACTCCTATAGCACACCGTAGACAATGGTGGATCGCACTAGCGCATCCAGAGGAGGGCGGCAGGGGCTTTATACCCCCCCCCCCCATATTGCCTGAAATCGGCGAAATTTGACAAATTTTCCACTGTATATGGAAATCTAATGAACTTTTACAAAGGCATATTTATTTACAAGGAAGCCAAATCCGATGAGTTTTTCGAATTTGATGAAACTTGTTTAATTTAGCCCCACATGCCCTCGTTCTAGATCCGTCAGTGGTGGATCTAACCATGTATTTTCTATTGGGAGGGGGGAGCAAATCTAGGAGCGTAGTTCAAAAAGTTGTTGAGCGAGGTAGCAGACAGTCAGCCGTCAGTGGGAAGCTGTTGACCGGAGCCGGGGAAGGTGGTCATCAACCCGTCAGTCACTGCACGTCCGGCTGTTTTGTTTTGTTGAAGGGGAGGCAAATCATGGTTTCAGGACCTTTGGGAGGGGCATGGCTCCTCGGCCCCCCTACGTCCGCACCTGACTGGGCTCTGGGCAGTGGGCAGTAGGGTCAGCGTGCAGCGTGCACCGTGCAGCGCTCCGAGGAGGTCCGACCATGCACCGTGTCGTGGCTACCACGCGGTGGAGAATCCGTCTAACTACAGTGCTGCGTATTCCGATCAACGACAGCGTGCGTGCCAGGGTCTGTGCCGGGCATGGTGCAGTGTGGGATACCACCCGCAGTGTCGCCACAATACTATGCGTACATTCAACAGATCAGACCAACAGCCTGTCCCGTCACACGGTCCAGGGACGTTTGTGCGCAGCCACGTCAATGCTCGTCGCGGGAGACTCACCTGCGGCATAATTATCTCAGATAAACATGGAGTCCTGTGTGAGCTTATCAGCGCCGGTAAGTATTCGATAAGTTGCCTAATTCGCGGCAGTGTTGCCTTTTCGTCTGCGGTGACGCATGTCGTTACGCTGGGAGAGGGAGCAGAGGTCCGGTGTAACGCTGGGAGAGGGAGCAGAGGTCCGGTGTAACACTGTGCATTCGGAGTCGGAACATCGCCAAATGACTCGGCAGCGCACTTTGAAGGATGACGTAATAGCGGGACGAATTCTCAACAACGCTTGGAGATTGTTCAAAAATGCAAACAGCACGATCACGGAATACACTTGGATGTTGGGTGATCCCGACGCGCTATGTCTATTCAAAACCGTTGACAGTCACAATCACTTAAAGTGTGTGACCGAAATCATATTGAACAAAAATCGGTAATATATATTCGTAAAATCGAGGAAAAAATCAGTGAGCGGCTATCAGCTGTCTTTCCTAGTGGAAATCTGCCGTTTGATGTGCACGTCACTTGACACCGCCCGACTGCTGCTAGTAGTCAGTACACACGGAACAGCCTCTGCAGGTACTAGTGGTGTCAATCGGTTCGGGTTACCAATGTTTTGGTTAGCAAAAAAAATGTGACCGATTTGGTAATCGGTCGGCCAGGCTTATATATTTTTGAACCCTTTTCGGTCAGCTCAATCTTAAACAATTCACTTTTTGACACATGTTTACGCATTCTTATTTCTATCCAGCAAATTGGACAATTTGCTCGAAATTAATTTAGTCAATGTAATTGTCTTTGGTCTTGCTCGCGGTATCCACTATTTTGTTTTCCAAATGTATTTAGTTTCTTTTTCACAATGATAACGTCTTTTTGAAACTGTACATGTGCGTTCTATGAATTATTATGTTAACAAAGCCATTTTTGCCAGTGTGTATAAATAAGTATACTATTTTAAAATCGGTCAAATCTTGGACATTTTTGGCCTCAACCAAAATCGGTCAATACTTGGTCAACCAAAATGCCTCCTGTTCGGTATTTGAATGGTTTTGGTCAGGAATTTTCGGAAAATGACATCACTAGCAAGTAACTCTGAGCAGACATCGCTGAACTTTGCGACTGCACGCTTGTTTTTCGATCGCGCACAATGGTCTGTAACCTATTGGAATTATAGAGAAACAATAAATGGTAAAAGTGGCTTATTTGGTGAACTGTATTTTCCCGAAAGTACATCACGCTCCAGACGAACCCGCCCACCAATGCACCCAATACCGACATCAGTCTAACCAGTTAACAGAAGCAGGCGGCCGAATATCATATCACACTCGCGCGACACGCCACCAAAAAGCTGCACCCATTCCCGACAAACGCACTCTGTCCTAAGGACCGCATCATGCATAATCGGAAACTCTCCGGAATCAGAACATCAACAAGCACGCAGCCAGCAGCTTTCTTAGGCGATAACTCAAAGTTGAACAACTTTCAGTAGAAGTTTGGTGTGTTGGAACACTGACACAGACGTGCAACGGATTTCATTCGGTGTTGGGCGACCGCTGACCCGACCGCGTCATACGCACCGTGACGTCGCTCACGCACTCGCGACACCACACGGTTCCCAGGCACTGCACCCGCAGTGTCTACGGAGGCCCCGAGTCTCATCCGCCGCCGCGGCAACATTTGATCACTGCGCGTCGCCCCTAGCGGCCTCTGTCGGCACTCGTGGTACCGCCGCCACCGTTAGATGTCTCCCTCCTCGCTCAGTTTGCCACACCTCCGCCAGGCGGCGGCTTACTCGATGAGCTTCTTCGCCTTGAAGTAGCGTCGCAGGTAGAGCACCTGCCACGTGGCCAGGCCAAGCAGGCAGCACATGCCGAACACGCTGAAGTAGAGCACCCGAGAGCTGGTCGACTCTGCGAAGAACGGCACACGGTTCAGACACGGCCTTAGAGGTATACAATACATACTCCGAGACTGGCTGTGACGTGCCTGTGTCTCAGCGAAACCCTGTTTATGGATTGCATGAGGGATATGCTATTGGATTCATTCTCATTCCGCTCCGAACTTCTACCAACCCTCCCAGACTTCAGCTGCGCACAAAATATGCACAGTTCTCAACTGTCGCAATTGCTTGAAAGGGAGCCCACAAAACATTCCGCGTCCAATTACGTGTCTTGGCAGTTTATCGGACAAAACATCACACGGCAAATGAGTCAGTTTAACAATGACGGAATGCTCATAATATTGCTAAAAAATGATTGTAAAAAATGGTTTGACGGAGCTGGAAATGAAAACAAATAGAAACGAATTGCAGCATATGTAAGGATCATTTACATTAGACTCGACATGTAGACAAATAACTATTACAATGTAGCAATTAACCGCGATCCATATTATATTCATCCTGTATTCATTTCGACAAGTGGTCAATTTATTTAAATACAAATTTAATCTCAAAAACTTGACTGACAAATAGCAAAGGACAGAAAATACATATGGCATTCATTACGTTGATTAGCATTTAAACCTGCCGTCAATACTCATTGTCTGTTGAATGGAGTTTAAGAGCGCACCGACTGCTGGGGTCAGTTTGCGCCCACCGTTAATACTTAAGATGATATTTCACCATAGGATTATTATATTTCGCATTTCATTTTACCGTTAGCCATTCGACACTGTGCCTTGGACGAGCATCATCAGTATGACTATAATGATGATGACCCCTGACCCTGACCCCGGGTCACCCGATCCTCCCCGAGGAATCCCATCCCTCTCATCGTTACCGAGTCCCGTTCCTCTCATCGTTACCGAGCCCCGTCCCTCTCACCGTTACCGAGCCACACCCCCCTCTCACCGTTACCGAGTCCCGCCCCTCTCACCGTTACCGAGTCCCGTCCCTCTCACCGTTACCGAGTCCCGTCCCTTCTCCCGTACCGAGGCCCAGCAACCCCACCTCTCCACCGTTACCGAGTCCCGTCCCTCTCACCTTACCCGAGGGGTCCCGTTCCCTCTCACCGTTACCGAGGCCCGTCCCCTCTCACCGTTACCGGAATCCCGTTCCTCTCATCGTTACCGAGTCCCGCCCCCTCTCACCGTTACCGAGCCCCCCTCACACACTTACCGAGTCCGCCCCCTCTCACCGTTACCGAGCCCCGCCCCTCTCACCGTTAACCGCAGTCCCGCCCCTCTCCCGTTACCGAGTCCCGCCACCCTCTTCACCGTTACCGAGTCCCGCCCTCTCACCGTTAACCGATCCCGCCCCTTCACCGTTACCGAGCACCCCGCCCCTCTCACCGTTACGATCCGCGCCTCTCTCACCGTTACCGCAGTCCCGCCGCCTCTCATTCGCTTACCGAGCCCGCCCCTCTCACCTTACCGAGTCCCGTCCCTCTCAAACCGTTACCGAGTCCCGCCCCTCTCACCGTTCCAGTCCCGCCCCTCTCAACGTTACCGAGTCCCGCCCCTCACCGTACCGAGTCCCGCCCCTCTCACCGACCGAGCCCGGCCCCCCCTCTCATCGTTACCGAGTCCCGCCCCTCTCACCTTACCAAGCCCCGTCCCTTCTCAACCGTTACCGAGCCCCGCCCTCTCACGTTACCGAGTCCCGCCCCTCTCACCGTACCGAGCCCGCCCCCACCGTACCGAGTCCCGCCCTCTTACCGTTACCGAGTCCCCGCCCCTCTCACGTTACCGAGTCCCGCCCCTACTCACCGTACCGAGTCCCGTCCCTCTCACCCGTTACCGAGTCCCGTCCCCTCTCACGTTACCGAGCCCGCCCTCTCACCGTTACCGAGTCCCGCCCTCTTACCGTTACCGAGCCCCGCCCCTCTCACCGTCACCGAGCCGCGCCCCCCTCTCACCGTTAGTATCGCGCATCTGCTCCTCCCGCTCGCGCATGTAGGCGAAGTTCTGCACGATGGCCTCTGAGAGGTCCTCCATCTTCTTCAGCTGCATTTCCAGCGGCTTCAGCTTGGCGGCGTCAGCCAGCTGTGGACACAGACCAACCATCAGGCACGGCTCGGGCGCGGACCGCTGGAAGGCGGCTGACATTGGCTTACAGGTCAGCTGATACAGTCAACGGCCAGATCATGTCACATGACAGGAATCTACCGACTGTCAGATGTCAGGATATTTTCAGACAGGCGTCACACATTCGCACCACGTGTTAACGGAACAGCGGCCTGGTCAGGCGTGTGCACTTAATCGATGAGAACAGGCAGTGGGTTAGGTAGACGAAATAGCTGACGTAACTCACCCCCTCGTAGCTCTTGGCCTCCACACCGTGCTTGGTGGACAGAGTGATGTCGTGGATCATCGCAGACTGGCCTGAGGGCAAACAGAAGCGTCACATGCACCGCTCGTCTGCACCGCTCGTCTGCACCGCTCGTCTGCACCGCTCGTCTGCACCGCTCGTCTGCACCGCTCGTCTGCACCGCTCGTCTTGCACCGCTCGTCTCTACACCGCCGTCTTCACAGTTTCACCGTACTAGTTGGTAATGAACTCGACCCCTTCACCTAGTGGTAGTGGGTGTTTGAGTTCACCCCCAGGTGGTTGCGGGCACGACTATTTGACGAGTGCACATGCGGCGGACAGTGGCGGAGACTGAGGTCAGATAAAGGTCAGATGGAGGCGAGGACAGTATCGAAGCTTGTGACACGGAAGGCTTTCTACTCAAAGGTTTACCGGCGAAGAGGAAATGCGTGATCCGAATATGGTAAGGGATCAGGATGCAAGACAAAAGACTGCAGTGATTAGAGCAGGACTCTGAGCCCAGTATCGATTCAAAGTAAGTACTTTGGACTTAATTTATTGAAAAGCACACAGCGATGAATCGTGTGTAATTGGGGTTTTTGGGGGGCGCTAAAGCACATTGAGGCTATCAAGCGCCCTAGGAATCAGCCGGCAGGATGCCTAGATGATGATGATTTGGGGCTTCAATTAAGCCAGTCACTTTTATAATGTGCTTTTTTAACTAAGATAGCAGTTTTAAATGCTGCAGGAATGCTTGGAAATCACATGTTGGCCAAACGATCCTGCAGCTCGCACAGGCTATCAAGGTAAGAGCAAACATATGGTGACCTTGGTTTGTTCTGGCTGTCAAGACTAATAGGCCTCAAACAGCTCACTAATGATTGTGCATCCACACATATACTTATTTAAACAGCATTTAATGCAAAATATATTATATATGATACATACCTTGCTGGACTCTTGATGCAAAGCACACCTGAAATGTTACGTCCTTGTCGGTGGTGAAGGCAAACTTGTGATGGCCCTTGGCATCTGCCTTGTTGGCCAACACATGGCCATTTTGATCCACCACCTGTCAGACAAAACATACACACACACCATTGTCACCTGCTGCTCACAAGTTATAAGATACACTGAAAACGAGAAAGAGGTAAATAACACTGATTTATAAAGACAGCCATAATTACGACCAGACATGTGCTAAGATCCCTGGATCTAATCTCTGGAATCTGGATACCGGATCCACTTGGATCATAGATCCATCTTCACAATTTGTCGATGTATCCAACAGGATCATAGTTATTGCGACATTCAGATCCGTCTTCAATATAAGTCGACGGATCCACCGGAATCCGAGATCGCAGACACCATTTTGCATTGGGATCCACTGGGATCCCAGATCCGCCATCGTACAGATGTGTTTAATCACAACCCATTGTTTTATTAAATTGACAGTGTTTTCAATTCGTTGTAAATGTAAATAGCATGGGCCTATGCATTTTAGTAAATTTTGTCAAGAAATAGGACAATAATTATGAATTAAGGCATAAAATAAAAGTCGGATCCTGCCGGATCCGAGATCCGTTTGAATCAAAGATCCATTGTCATTGTCATGTGATCCTGTGAGATCATAGGTCTGCTCCAAAATTTAATCGAGGGACCCACTGGGATCCAAGATCAACTGTTGTAGTTTGTTGTGGGATCCAGTGGGATCATATATCCAACATTGCGTTTTGTCAAAAGATCCTCTGGGATATAGATCCTTCTTTCAGATCCATGCACATGTCTGATTATGACTAAATCCAGTCAGTTGGGTGAGTGTCAGTCGATAATGTCTCATGTGATTGGACTTGTTTTACATATAATCATTTTGGTTTACAATATTACATATTATTATGGTAATATGGTAAAATACTGGTAAAAATACTGGGTATGGGTATATTGGTGAATGGGGGGAATTCACATGTTCTGAGGGGGATTTAAGTGTGTAAATGGTGTACGGCAGGGTGGGATTTTATCCCCATTCTTGTTCATTGTATATATGGATGAACTGCAGTACGGTCTTGAACCAGTGTACTATGGCTTGTTTTTGTTGGCGGGAAACTGGTAAATCATTTATGTATGCCGATGACATAGTATCTGATTGCTCGCATCCAGTGGGGGACTGCCAGAAACTGTTAGAACATCTGCTATGAATTATTGGCTTAGCAATGAATTATATAATGGCGGAAAAAAAGTGTTGCAATGAGTTGTAAGTCAAATGCATGAGTGAATGTCAAGGTGCCAACTTTTAAGCTGGGGTCGGTTCCAATTAAAAAAGTAGAAAATGTTAAATTTTGGTCACATTATAAATGAGTTATGTCTGATGATACGACATTGCAAGGCAGAACAACGAGCCAAGGCAAATATTGTTATAAGGAATTTAATATGTGGTTCCATCGATATTAGTAATTTAGCTGTTTGAGGCTCACTGTTGGCCCATGTATTGTGCATCAGCTGTGGTGGAATTTTAGCGAAAAACACAATGAAAGCGGTTTGTTGTGAGTTACCACAACATCCTGAAGGCGAGTTAATTGGTTTGTCAAAATTTGAGAGTAAAGTGCTTACATGTGCTTCTTTGGGTCAATCGTGTTGAATCTGTGATTCCGGAAATTAATATATACAATTCTTGAGAAGAACTGATTGATAGCAACACCAGATTGTAGCACGGATATGCAATAGTCGACTGTTTCTAATTGCTCTAGATAAGGAGATCGTGGTTTGCCAGACTCCATCATAAATATGACCTGGGAATTGGTTATAGACGTGACAATAGGTGTTAAACAAGGTAAATTTTTGTGTTGTATGATAGTCTGTTTGTTGTATGCGGTATGTCTGCTATGTGATGTGTGATTGAATGGTACCCGATGGAAATGGACTTCATGTCTGGAATAAAAGTACATCTATCATCTATCTATTACCATAGGGCCTATGATCTATAGCTGCTTTCATCAGTCGTGAACCACCATAGAAAAGACTGCCTGGCTGCCTTGGTATAGAACCATAATCGATTCTGCTGAATCTAAATCAGCCACAAGTCTGCAAATGTATCTCATGAATACAGCCTAAGATCAAAGGACAGCATATTTGTAGTTACTGAAGCATGATAGAGCACATGACTAGCATGATAAAATAAATGCTTAACTATGGATGCATAGCATTTAGAATAAAAGACAATATTTCCAGCCAAATAACAGATCATTGCAGATCATCACAAATAACAAAGCATGAACATATATGCTACTCACTCAGGCAGGGTAAGCTACATAAACATCAAACATGTTGAAGTACCTACTACCTACCAGACCTTTCGTGATATTGGCGATGTATTGGTGCATCAAAGCAAACAGTTCACCTTCAACATTGGATTTTGAACTGAGATAGCAGTTGTGTAGCCCATGTTGAAAAACCCAGTCTGCAAGTTTTCTTGTCTGAAAAGACTCTCCAGCCGAATATATTTTACTTTTTTTTGTCGAAGGAATGTGGGGCTGAGAAAGGAATGAGGGCTCGCACTAAAAGCTGGAGCTTTCATGTCCGTCAAGTTAGCGACGTATTCGTATACGAATTCAGCGACAAGTTCCGATTTGGGTCAAAATCAGTATGTACTATGTAGGTCAACCTTGCAGAGATATTTTTTTATATACAATTTAGTCCGAATGTTTTGGTATGGATGGCTTTCCGACGGTCAGTATCCGCGCTAAGCAGAGCTTGTTTGCGCCGGGTCCCTGACCTGCACCACCCGATCGCCGCATTCCTGTTGGCCGGGCATCAATTTATGACTGAAAGTTTTACGTGCCGACATACCGCACACGGTCCGCCCCGCTCGCTGACGTCACCTGGCCCCTGAGCGGACCGCTGCACCGCCCGCAGGCCATCCCAGTCAGGAGCAAATAGCGAGCGTGCCGACAGCGACTCGAACCCAGGCTGCCACTACTGAGATAGGTCAGAAGACCAGCGCTCTCCCACTGAGCTACGGGGGCGGATATATTCACAAATATGTCGCCACCAATGGTGACACTAGGGTCCCTAGCGATTGTAAGCCTCCCCTTATAAGATCTTATGCTAAAGTACACATGCACCTGATTTGTCTTTAGTAATTTTCAGATCGTGGTGACGATCTTGGGTTGATAAGTCCGCCCCTGTAGCTCAGTCGGGAGAGCGCTGGGCTTCTGACCTATCCCGGTAGTGGCAGCCCGGGTTGAGTCGCTTCGGCCTTCGCTATTTGCTCCTGACTGGGATGGCCTGCGGCCAGTGGGCAGCGGTCGCAACTGAAAGGTCAGGTGACGTAGTGAGCCGGGGCGGACCGTGTCCAGGTATGTCTGTCGGCACGTAACAGCTTCGTATAAATTATGCCGACAACAGGAATTGTACGATCGGGTGGTGGGGTCAGGGCCTACGCAACAAGCTCTGCTTAGCGTGGGTCCTGACTTTGGAAATCCATCGATACAAAACATTCAGACTATTTTTTTTTTTAATGATACCTCACCAATAATATTATATCCAGTTAATGAGAGGTTCTAACTCCAAGTGTAGGTATTCGATCAGTAGTCATATTTTCACAAATCACAAGATACCTATACTGTCAGTCTGACAATATGACCATATTGTCTGATGATTATGATTATAATTGTAAGATTAAATCTATAGGTACCAGCTATACATCTTCCATAAATTGTCTAGCTACACTTAGGCCTTATAGGCTGTGTGATTACTGATTAAGAACCAAAATTGTGTCACTTGGCAGATATAACCCTGAGTAAGCCCTGAACTGTTCATTTCATCAAGAGTGACAACAAAGATGCTAACAAAATTGTTATGACCATGCTGTCATCATTCTCATATCAATGTCTCTTCTGTCAAAGAGGGGATATCAGGGAAATGGGCGGTAGTAACTACCCAACATGCCATTAGTTATAAGTTAATCCCTATAATATGCCTACCAATCAATACAAAATATCACATTTAGTAACTACGGATGTCTTCCCATGATGCACTTGGATGTCTCCCAAGTCATCAAAGAAATTGTAACCTAACCAAATAAGGATGTGATGAAATGCCACTGGAGGCTGCACCACATAAACTCTATCCAGCCAGCAGAACTATAGGCTGGATGGAGATATTTAAGATAATCTTGATAATTTTGGGGGACAAATCTTGATATTTTGACATATTGAGGATTATGGGCTGTCAATCTAGACTTTTGGGGGTGTTACAACACATATCTGAGTTGGTTGCAAGTGTAATTAACAATATGCGTATGGCTAAGATATATTAATCAAAATAAAACAGGTTAGCGTACCTACTACTAAGTGTCTTGAAATGTGTTGTAGTGACATATTAGTTAAGTTTACGTAACCAACATAGTTTAAGCCATTTCGTAGCATTAAGTGCTGTGTGAAGATTGCTACTATGACAGGGAAATGAGATACCATAAGCTGAAGCAGCAAGTCTGAACTAGATTACAAAAAAAAATGTGTCATTTTCCTCAAACAAATATGTGAGCATTAAGCAAGCATCAATCTGTATCACATGTGAGCTTCCTAAATCCTAACCCATAGGCGGGTCATGCTGGCCATAATCTCACAGCATTTTAGTTGATACAAAACTCAATTATGTGGTCACTACGCATCTTTCAAGACGCTATGATGCACACGCTACGTTCTTTATAATGCTTTTTACCTTATCATGTTTATATCCAGGTCTACACCTGTCCACAATGCACATTGCAATTTCATGAAGGCACACTTCTCCCATGAGTAAGCATGTAAACACAAACACACAAACACACACACACACACATACATGATAATCATAACATAATTGTATTGAGTTAATATTATTGTTTGGGCAAATGCATCCATTGGCTTTTTGCCTTGAATGAGAGTAATCCACTGTCTGACACTGACACAGACAAATCACTTAAATTATTAAAAAGGACACTGTCCATATGTTAAATTGACACTGGACACCAGTACTAAGGACAAAGTTCACTACTCACCTGGAAATCCACTACTTGACCAGGAAACTCAGTCACTTCATATTCTCCAGTGACCAGAGTCTTTGCATGAACTTTTTCAACAAGACACTTGTGGTTATTGGGATGCAATTGGAACATAATAGCTTGAACATGCATCAACCCAGCCAGGGCAATGGTTAATCCCAACAAACACTGCATGTTGAGGGTTCTAAGCACAGTACAAATGTTAAATTATAGCATATATCAGTTCTGGTATGTTCTAAAAAGAAATGCAAACACAAAATATCCGGCTTATTAAATCACACACGTTCTCACATCACACTATCACGTACAAAACAAAATGCTTTCACTGGTTTATTTCGCCGCAATTTCGCCGCCGCATTCGCCGACGTGTTATGTGTTTTCCGCTACCAAATGAAGGCAAACGAGACCACTTCCCAATTGTATGAAGGATTTCCCCAATTTATAGAGGTGACGCAAACATGCGTGCTGGAGGTCGAGGCTTCGTATTTTGGTCTCCGGCATTCCTATTTATTTTCCCGATTAGCATAAGACCAGACATAAGTGAGGATAAAATATACAAACATTAAATATGTAAGGGAAAATTTAGATTTTGTGACTACAAAATTAATTAGGTAATTAATCAAAATATGCAAACATATTTGAAAACTGGAAGATACCTATACATTGATTGGAGAATCAAAAAGGGACAATACCCAAACCGAACTTCACGTCAATACAGGGCTCCTGTAGGGATTTTACTGAGGGGCAGGGGCGGATCCAGGATTTTTTTAGGAGGGGGGCCCGCAGGCGCAATTTCGGCCGCTTGAGTCTGAGGGCGCCCTGCATTCTTGATGGGGCGCCAAGTGGTTTTTTGAGGGCACGTCCTGTAGGCGTAGCAAGGCGATCCAGCAGCCGTTTTTTTAACCGTTTTCCAAGCCGAAACCCTGCCTACCCTAATTTCTAGTTTCTTTCCGATTTCGGCCACTGTATTTTGCAGCCTCAGGATTTTTATTTTTCGACATTTTGGGATATGGAAAAATGTCAACTTGCAGATTTTGGTGTTCCGACATTGCCTTACACTGAGCAAAACTATGTCAACTGTCAGCTGGGGCATTCCAGAACAGAT
>VOPJ01002134.1:0-23649 GCA_014673585.1 Semibalanus balanoides
CCCTAAATTTGAAGCTAGGTGTTGGCCCTCCCCCATCTTTTACCTTGATCTTTTAACTCTGAATTAGATCAACGGCATTGTCTACGAAAATTTGCCCATGTTTTGTAGAACAAAAGTGAAGTTTCAATCAAAAATGCAAATAAAGTAAATTAAACTGCATTGAATTTGAAACTGGTTTTGCATCTTACCATCTTAACAGCCGCACATTTGACCAATCGTAGCCATAGGCGTACCCAAGGAGGGGGGGGGGGGCAAAAGGGACAATTGCCCCCCCCTGAAGGTCATACTGCCCCCCTGGCCAATGGCCCCCTTTGGAATAGGGCCTAAGGCCTTATTTTCTCTCTGAGACCAGCGAAGCGCTGGTTCTTTAGAGTTTTAGAGCCATCAGGGGCCTTCAAAGGTTCATTCAGAGTCTTTGGAGGCAGAGTATCCCTAAGGCGACCAGAGTGCCACTCAGGCGGCCAGAGTGTCATCTCAGGTGACAAGAGGGCCCCTCAGGCGGTCAGAGGCATAGACGGACCAAGGAGAGGGGGCAAAAGGGCAATTGCCCTCTGAAGTTCTGTGCGTGCACCCTTGACCCATGTGCCCCCTTTGGAATTAGGGCCCGAAGGGCCCTATTTTCAATCTAAAGACCACGCCAAGCGTGGTATTCAGGGCACTTCAGTTTTTTTCCGTGGTTCTATAGGTCAGAGGGCCCCTCAGGCGGCTCTGGGGTTTCATGGATGCAGAGCAACCTTAAGGCCTTTGGAGCATGAACTGGATCCTCACACATTTGGCTAGTGCGGCCAGAGACGCACCAGACCTTCGACAAGGGGCAACGGCATAATCAAGGGCCCCTCAGTCAAAACAAAAAAGAAAAAAATCTCCCCAGATTTAGGGTAACTATGTTATCGGGCCCCCAAAAGTCGCAAAAAGAACGTCGCCGCAATTTTTAGTGAAAAAATTCGGTCATTGGGGGGCACATGCAGTCCTGCGCCCCCTGCTCAGTCTCGTGAACGAAATAGGGCCTGCGCCCACAGTTGCTCTTACCAATTTCTCCGTATTTCGCCGGTCTGGCAAAATACGGCGATTTTTTGGGGGGATGTACCTGGGGTCCCCTGAAAAAATAATGTTTTTGTGATTTTTTTCGAAAAAAATGTCGAAAATATGCCCCTCTAGAAATATAGTGGGCCAAATCCGATATTTTTTTCCTTTTTTTAGTGGGGTCACCTTGTGCCCCCCGACCAAAATTGTGCCCCCTCCTGAAGCAAATCCTGGGTACGCCACTGATCGTAGCATGGAAACACTGCTAAATACAGCGCACACCTGGTATAGGAAACTATTATTCGTCATAACGTTGATAGAGCCATTTCTTGGTCACAATCACGGTAGATAAAAAATAATGGTCAAAATGTTGTTTGGAGGTAAATGCTACTATTCATGAAATGTTACTAGGCAACACAGAGTCAATAACATTCAGTCTTTATGGCATGAGGGAAGGTCACGGTGTTTCATTGTTGTGTTTTTTGTTTTTAGCAAAACGCGTTTTTATATGTAGATGTATGATGTCGACTCTGCTACCCTGACGTTCAGCAAAGAAAGAGTCGGCCAGGGGTCGAAAAAAGGAAAAGTGGTCACCAACTAAATTCCGGATCAAGGCGGTTGCCGGCATTAACGCATCCAGAACGGGTGGCGATTTATCGGGGATAGATTCCGATATATCGGGTGACCGGGTGGCGATATAGGGCAATAAATCCTGTGGCGATATAACGAGTGGCGACCACAGCGATATATCGCTTTTTAGCTATCATTTTTTGCTACCTCAGCTATGCCAAAAAGTTCGACCCCAGCATGAAAGTACTTCCCACGCCCCTGCACAGCTCTGCCAAAAAGTTCGCCCCCCAACTTGAAAGTACTTCCCACGCCCCTGGTGACGTAACACAGTGTGATGAGCTAGGTTATGACTTATGACGTGACGCCGGAGTGACGTGAGGTGATGTAACACGAGGTGACGTGACTAAATGCAGCATGATTTACTTTACATATGACAAATCGCACCAGCTGGAAATCAGCATCAGGATACGGACTTACTTTGTCTTTGATAACTAATATCACTTCGTTTGTTCAAACGTTCTTCTATCAATAAGTGTGACATGTTTTCAATACAAATGACATTTGATACGGTCAGCTTCCGTGACCGGTGACACAAAAGCAGCACCAAAACGGACAGCTCACTGGACATGATGGCTGGTTGTCCAGCTGTCATCCGGGCCAGGTTCCGAGACTCGCTTGTGTCCGCAAGGACGCAGGAACCGGGGGGGGGGGGCAGCGGCCCCCAACTTTTTTCGAGGAGGGGCGTCGCCCCCCCAAATTTTCTGAGGATCTATACCTTCTGTTTACGGGTTTCGTATTAATATAGTCGTTGAAATGTGGAAGGTAAAAAGTACTTGTTGATCATCAAACGCTTGAAATTTATAGGAAGGTATGATTATGATTGTTTTCTAGCCAAATTTGAGGCTGTTTAGCCATTTTAAGGATAGTTTAACTGAATTGATGAAAACTCAGAAAATTTTGTTAGGATATCACCATGACCGTAAACGTCACAACCGTTCAAGCGATCTAAATCCATATGGAAGCTTTAATGACGATGCTGATTTTTTCCACCTACGCATATTTGTTTCTCTCTTTTTTAATATCTTCAAACAAAAATTGTGTCAATTTGAACGCAAAAAGCGTAGTTTGAATTTTGGGATGAAAACCTAGTTTCAAAAATATTGATAGCCACTTAAACGAAAATTTACTTTCCTTTTTCATGTTTTTTGTTCGCCATTGACTTCATCACTCGATTTTCCACGATTTTTCAATTATTTATAGTTTTCCACGTGGATTATCGCACCCGTAAATATTCACGACATCATACAAATGTGTTTAAATAAATTTGATAATTAGACCTAAACCATGAAATCCTAAGCAATTAACAAATTTTAAGGAAGCACTTTGATATGGGTGCCCCCTTAAAAAAAGATCAGGGGGCACGGTGCCCGGTGGCCCGCGCCTTCACCGCCTATGTTTGAGATGACGCAATGATGTCGCCGAATTCCTTTTGGATCATGTTATCATCGGCCATTCCTGAAGACCCAGGTATTTGTTTTATTGAGTGACCCCTACAGGGTCAGCCGAGGTCATCCGAGGTCACCAACAACTTTAATCGTTATCTCGAATCCAGTTTTTAAGTGAAACCGGGACCAATGTGTATATGTCAATAAATCGTGTATGTCATGTCTAAAAGACAGTCTATAAAAGACGAGCCACGTCCTCCCATTTTACAGACTGACCTATTTGGGTTACCACTTGATTGACCGAGGTCAAACTTCTAAGTTGACCTAACGCTGTCATGTGGAATATTCAAAGCGCTCTTGATGAATGACAACACGATGGCGTCAAATTATTCTTATTTTATTAGTAAACAAATATTTTGTGATAAAACATTTTGGGCAAAAATAACTTTTGCCTTTGATATCTCTGGAGCCTTAAAAACTATTAACCTGAACTAAAAACTAAACTTGAGGACACGTTTCGATTCCATTTTTCAATTGTTTCTAGAGGTATCATAGTTCGCGATATTTGTATGGGGTTTCTGGAGCCTAAAGCCTCTGGAAAGCGAAAAGCTCAAAATTAAAGCTGTTAGAATGACCGAAATAGTTTCCAAATCTTTCGACGAGCTTTTTTGGAATGGTGTTCCCTCTCCCCGGCACGGCTAAGGTGGCCCGCCGAGCACCGTTTCGGGCGGGTTAAACGGCATAAAGACAGTCCAATAATAATCAAGTAACCTATTGATCATGTATCCAACTTATTGGTAAGTATAAAGTATTCTGGACTTGTATAGGTATCAGCTAAGACTAGAATGACGGATGACCTTAAATCTAGTTCTAAGTCCATCCGAGGTCATGCGAGGTCAAACACTGTTTAACGTCCATTTGCGTTTGTTAATGCAATTAATGGGTTATTTTTTGGCGTTAGATGCGTGAAAAATTACCTTATAAGGGAACATAGCACCTTGGGAAAAGTATGTGAATGATGGAGAAGAACTTGATTTATTCGGTTCTGCATTCCTGTTGCGTCCTGGCGAAAAAGTCAGAATTTGTTTGTAATTTGAAAAATAGTATATTTTACATGGCAGTCAACAATCTTGCGTCACCAAAGCGAGTTGTGTCGTCACAAGGAGGCATCGAACGGCAAACTTTGCGCCCGCCGAGTGACAGCTGCTGGGCGGGCACCGCACGATTGGTGCACCGGTAGGGTGAAACGCGAACTGCTGGTCGACCGCGCTCGCTCGCGCCGGTGAAGGGACGTGGGGGCACGCATACGTGAACCACTAGTGTGCCGAGCGCCTGACCGACCGTCGGTGGCGTCGGGGCGGACGCAAGGTAACTGAAATACTGGGCGGACGGTTCAAAAAGCGAAGTGAGGTGGCAATCACAGTGGAGTAACTACTGATGACGTATGCGAAACGTCACGGGATTTGTGACGTTGAAATATGACTATGAAATATGTTGAAATATGTTTCGTTCACGTCAAATATCGTCAAATTTCTTCAAATTTTGTCATCCATGATGCGCTTCTATGATATATATATTTTTAGCATTTGACGTTTTCGGAAAATATGACAAAAAAATCAGAAATGTCACATATTTCCTCATAAAATTAAAAAATCTGAGATAGCAGTTAGATAGCCGAGTCTATTGTCAGTCAAATTAAAGTCTCAAAATACCTGTAGTGGCCGTCGGGACGAGTTAGTGGCGTAAATAGGTAATACAAACCAAAAGGACTAGTTCAAATCGGGCAGAATTCGTAAGTGAGACAGGATTTCAGGCTGAGTGCTCGTTGGCATGCTAAGATCCTGCCCCCCCCCCCAACTTGAACATACTTCCTGCGTCCCTGTGTGTCCGGTACAGTGGAGGGTACGCAGCTGCAGTGGCCAACGAGCCCCGTCCACTGGATGACGAGCCCCGTCCACTGCGATGGATTTACTGTCGACGGACTGACGTGGGCAGTTAGTGAATAACTAATTACCTGCCTGCTTCAGCGGCGGTGCGCTGCTTCGTGACAACAAATGCAGCGAGAGAATCAGGGCAGAATCTGTAATGAAGCTTCTTCTTCTATGTCCATTGGTCTGACAGCTATTTATAAAATCTGAAGTTGGATATAAGATAAATGATAATCAAAAGGCAAGCCGAAAAGATGCACGGTTACGGCTTAACGCATTCATCGAATGCTTTAATTCGTACGAAGGAAGTGTCGATCACACTATTGGTTTAGAAACATAGTTACGAGTAAAGCTTATAAGAGCCGCTAGGATACTAGCGTTTCGATGAACCAGTGCTGAAATAGTGCTGAAATAGTGCAGCTGGTGAACTGTGATTGCCGCCGGCAGGAACCCGTGGCTGTGTTTTCCGTTCGAGCTGCTCGAGGTGGTCACCACCCACCTGATGTGGAACAGTGCTGCCACCTACGCTGGACAGCTAGCGCCACCTGGACTGCTGGCCACCCTCACCGGGTTCGCCGGGGCTCTGCACTACAGCTTCGGTACTGAGCCGGTCACCTGTGTCGCTGTCTTAACGCTATGTAGTTTGTTAGCCATATCATGTGTTGGATCTGATCTGTACAATAAGTATTAAGTAACAAGTATACGGGTTTTATTTATTTTTCCTTTTCACACGAAACCACGTTGCATCAATTTTTGTCCGGCCTTCAAGTCCCCGGGATCCCAGACTGGGAAAGTGTTCCAACCAGAGTCGTGAGTCAAAGCTGATTCAACTGCCGTTGAGTCAGATTCAGAGTTTGTTTGTTTATAATGGATAAAATTTCCTCCAAGTCAAGTCGATTAGCTCATACTAAAGCCAGATGCGAGTCAGATCATTGACGGGTGGCTAAGCTTGAATCGCCTCGTTGACGGTTAGGTCAGCTTGAGTCGGCAAAAGAGTGAATTATGTTTGGCACAATATGACGTCGACTCAAAGTGAAGCTGGCGCTGATAACGGCTGTGGTCGGCAGGTCGCGGCATCGGCAGCTTTCTCGGTGGATACCTGATGGCGCTGTTCGGGCCGACATTCACCATGCGCGCCATGGGCATTGCCAGCGGCGTCTGCGGCCTGCTGTACGCCCTCGTCTTCTACGGCTGCCTCAGAGGCAACATGACGCGCCGCGAACAGCGGCACCGGCAGACAGGTCAGTACCAGCCGTGTCTCCCGAGAGAGGTCAGTAGATGAAACCGGCGGGGTCAGTCTGCTCCCTCCCTAGAGAGGTCAGTGGAGGGTGAGATGAAGTCGGCGGGGTCAGTCTGCTCCCTCCCTAGAGAGTCATGAGGATTTAGAAGTGAGGTCAGGGGGTCAGTTGCTCCTCCAAGAGAGGGTCAGTGAGGTGAGATGAAGTCAGCGGGGTGAGTCTGCTCCCCTAGAGAGGTCAGTGGAGGTGAGATGAAGCAGCGGTCAGTCTGCTCCGCTCCCTAGAGAGGTCAGTGGAAGGGGAGATGAAGTTCGAGCGGGGTAGTCTGCTCTCCTCCCTAGAGAAGGTCAGTGGAGGGTGAGATGAAGTCAGCGGGGTCAGTCTGCTCCCTCCCTAGAGAGGTCAGTGGAGGGTGAGATGGAGTCGGCGGGGTCAGTCTGCTCCCTCCCGAGATAAGTAAATTGAGGGCTATATGACTGACGGGATACCAATTACATTAATGACTAATTGTATATTTCATTGTGTACTCTTAATTCCTCCGCTTCTATGTCTTCAAAATATGACTCTTGCTTGGCTAAGAAGACAGCGTGCAGAGATGTGTGCATTGCTGCTTTGTTTCAGTGGCAGAGTACCGTCTCGGTATGAGTCTGGTGTCAGATACAGTGCTGTTCACGGCTACACTGGTGGCCATGTGGAATAAGCTGCCCATTGTTCGACAGCGTTGGCCAGGCAGCAGTCGGAGAAGTTCGGCGAGGGTCCGCACGAGATGGCCTCCATGCTGGAGGAGGTGGGGATGGCCGCCAAATGACACAGCTGCAGCTGCAGCGGCCCTGCGTCAGTCCTCCTCATCACCGGACGACACGGCGTGCAGCACTGCACAGCACAGCACAGCACAGCACAGCACAGCACAGCACAGCACAGCACAGCACAGCACAGCACAGCACAGCTACACAACAGACACAGCACAGTCACTGCACAGCATCAGCACAGCACAGCAACAGCACAGCACAGCACTACACAGCACAGCACAGCACAGGCACAGCACCTGCACAGCCAGCACTGCACACAAGCCTGCACAGACACAGCACAGGCACAAGCACTGCAGACTGTGCTGACTGCCATGCAAGACTGCTGCAGATGCTGCTGACTGCTGCAAGACTGCTGCAGACTGCTGCTGATGCTGCAGACTGCTGCAGGACCTGCTGCAGACTGGCTGCAGACTAAGGCTGACTGATCTGCTGGCAGACTGCTGTGACTGCTGAGCAGAACTGCTGCAGACTGCTGCAGACTGCGTCTGAGACTGCATTGCACTGCTGCAGACTGCTGCGAACTGCCTGCTGACTGCTGTTTAGATATTCTTTCTATTTTTTTTTTTTAATTATATTTATTTTTATTTTTTTTATTTTTCATATTATTTTTTTATTTTATTTTTTTTTTGATTATTTTATTTTAGTATGTTGTATTGTTTTTTTTTCTTTATTTTGTTTATATGTTCTGAACTGGACTGCTGAACTGCTGCCAAGGACTGCTGCCAGGATGCCTGCTAGAAACTGCTGCAAGACTGCTGCAGACTGCTGCGACTGCTGCTGACTGCTGCAAGACTGCTGCAGACTGCTGCAATGCTGCAGAACTGCTGCAGCACTGCTTGCAGACTGCTGCAGCTGCTGCTGATGCTGCTGACCATGCGCTGACGCTGCTGACTGCTGCAAGACTGCTCTGACATGCTGCTGACTGCTTGTGACGTATTAATTTGCTGAACTGCTGCAGAACTGCTGCAGACTGCTGAGCTATGACTCGCTTGCTGAACTGCTGCTGACTGATGCTGACTGCTGCTGCTGCTGACTGCTGCAGACTGCTGCAGACTGCTGCTGACTGCTGCTGACTGCTGCTGACTGCTGCAGAGCAGCCAGTCTTCAGCTGCCGACACCGACTCCGCGCCCGACCGACGGTCGTCAGTTCCCAACTGTGCACGTGCACATCAGTGGTGAAAAGTGTGTCGTAGCCGTGCGTTACGAATAGGAGAGTTCTCGAGCAAGCAGTCCTTCGAGAAATTTCGATAAATGGATACTATTAGTGCCGTTTTACACAGCATAAATATAACAGTGCTTCCCGTCGTATAGCAATCTTGCGATGCAACAAACAAACGTCCAGTACAGTCATTGTCTCTGTTGTAACACCACTGACTTCTGTTCAGTCCATCCGTCCACGTCGAGCTGTGAATACCCCACACAATGCCCTACACAGCGACTGGTAGGCTGAGAGAGAATACCCTAGATAATACTCTGCACAACGACTGGTAAGCTGTGAATATCTCACACAATACCCTACACAGCGACTGGTAAGCTTAGAGAGAATATCCCACAAAATATCCTACACAGCGACTGGTGAGCCGTCAATAACCTACACACAATACCCTATACAGCAGCTAGTGGACTGATAATACCCTACACAATACCCTATATAGCTGATGATAAGTTGTGAATACCCACACCATGTTTTACAAGGCGGTTGGTGAGCTGGACAGTGGACAGTTCGACGGCAGCTAGACAGTGGACAAGCTGTTCCCTTCGCCACAGACACAACTGGGGCATTCCATGACAGATCGACCAAGGCATAACACCCTACATCTCAGATTTCGATTAACGATTATGGGGTTATCTGGAGCCGTTGATTCAACGTGTGAATTTCAGCACCATCCGTAAATGGTATTTCGAGTTATAGCCTCAGGCATTATTCGATTTTGCTCAACCTTAAAAATTTTCAGCGGGCGATTCTTATTTCCCATATAAATTATATGACCATTACAAACCTATATAGATAAAATCATCATAAGGCCATATATTTATGTGATATTTTTTTTGAAAATTCCGAAATTTTGAAATTTTGAGACGCGATTTTAAGTAAACACGTTTTTTGTAATGTGGCCATAAAAATCATGGCTTTTTTCTTGCCAGCATTGACTTCAATATTGAGCCTTCGATGTAAAAATTTGGAGATAGCTTTTTTTCATCTAAATATTTTATTTATATTTGAATTTGTAAAAATAAATGGTCACTAACATATATGATAATAACTTTGCACGTAAAAGTGCTAAAGAACGTAACTGAACAGCGCTATATTTGCCTCTCAACTGGGGCTGTATTGAAATAATGCATAACATGACCCCTGCAGGCTGATTTTCCTTGACCTCAAGGTTACAAAAAACATTATTTTATACTTAAATCATCTACGTTCATAATTCCAAATTTTATTGGAAATTTCAAAAAATGTTATCTACATTCATCATAATTTTTATGATGAATTGTTATGATATATAGGCTTATATGACTATATTATTTAAGACTGGGAGATGTTTGCCACACTGAAAAATCGAGGTTTACGCAACACCGTAAAGATGCCTAAGGCTATAACTTTAAAACCATTAAACAGACGGGGCAGACAATTAAACAGCGTGAGGCTACGGCCGAGGTAACCCCCAAAACATATTTTCCTCAAACTATAAGAAATGGAGTGTTATGTTTGGGTCGATCTGACATTGGCTGCACCGCGTGACTCAAGTCCAGTGACCTTGAAGTCAAGGAAAAAAACCTGCATGGGCATGTTATGCATCATCAAATGAAGGCTCGATGAGGCAAACTATATTGCTGTACAGTTAACGCTCTCCAACACACTTACGTGCAAGTTAAATCGAGTGCAAAGTTATTATCAAATACGTCTTGGTGTACAATTATTTTTCTAATTCAAAAATAAAATACTTTAGCGAAAAGTCTATCTCCAATAATATTTACTATCGATGGCATAATATTTAAAGTTAATGCTGACATAAAGAAAACATCATAATGTAGGTGGCCACATTATTCAAAACGTGAATTTTACGTAAAATCACGTTTGAAAATTTCTTTTTTTTTTCAAAAAATGTTATATCACATTATCCTATGGATATAATGATGATTAAGGATATATAGATTATAGTGACCCATATTTACATGGATGATATCGCCCTCTGAAAATTTAAAGTTTGAGCCAAATCGGATAAACCGGAGGCCTATAACTACAAAAATGTTTTGTCGGACGGAGGCTGAAAATGCACAGGACTTGAATCTAACGGGCTCAGATAACCCCCTTAGATCAGTTTTATTGAGAAACACTGAATATAGGGGTGTTATTTCGCGATTTTTTGGTCGATCTGTCATGGAATGCCCCAACTGTCCGATCAGCGGCCAAAGGCGGATCCAGGGGGATGCAACGGGGCCATGCTCCCCAGACTGTTTAAGGGGGGGGGGGCAAACTATGCTCCCCAAAAAACGGCGAAGAAAAGTTTTAAACTGATCGTAAAAAATTATCTTGCAACAGTCAAAACTCAGCTATCCACAGCCCCCCCCCCCAAAAGCGGCTTGGCGGCATGCCACTAATTTCCCAATTGTTTATACAAATTATCGTGAAATTGCTTGAATTTGCTTGACAAATTTGAATGAATAGCATGTTTATCTTCTTATTCTTTGCAAGGCCCACCAGCGACCGCCTATGTTTCTGGGTTTCATCAGGCAAAGCCGTACAAATTTCGTGGCGCTAAATAAATGCCTGCTATAACACGAAAATCCACGTAAGAAATGGTGTAAAGACTTAAATACAAACATAAAAATCACTTTTTTCGTCATTTCAGCCGAACGCCACTAAAAAATGCGAAGACCTTGGTACAGCTGACAATTGACATAGTTTTGTTCAGTGTAAGGCAATGTCGGAACAATATTTACTGCAAGCTGACATTTTACAATTTATTGCAAAATGCCAGCTTGCAGCTTACCTTTTGGCATACCTATATGCCAAAAAGTCGAAAAGCTTTAACAAAATCATTAGAAATCCTGAGGCTGCAAAATAAAATGGTCCAAAACCGGGAAGAAATTCGAAGTTGGGGGTAGGTAAGGTTTGCTAAAAACGGTTTGCCCCTCCCCCAAAAAAACACAACAAATATCCGGCTGGATCCGGCTATATCCGGCTGGATCCGCCCTTGTCAGCGGCTGCTACCAAAGAGAATTGCACGGCGACGCTGGCGGAACATACAAACATACTCCACACAACCTTAGTCACCGACGCTGGCGGAACATACATACATACTCCACACAACCTTAGTGTCTGATGGCAGTGAATAATCCCACATAACAGTTGTAAATATTGGCACAGCAGGCGCCAGCGACACAGCCATGTGTCGCTGGCACCTTATGTAACATGGTCTGGACGTCTTTGAATGTTGTGCACAATGTCATGACACTTAGCACTGGCCTCATTCACGCGTCCTGCATGACTGTTCACTGACAACAATGTCTCCCTATCACCGAAACGAGCCGACAACACAGACGCAGGTGATCCGCGTGGTGTCTTGTTACCCTGATACGCGCCGCATTGGTGACCAGCAGTTATAGCACGGAGAATAGATGTACAGGAGGCGCCACTCCGACGCTTTCGGCGACAGACGCTCTTGGCATGGCTTATACATAAACGAAACAGAAAAACAAAACAGCAATAAGCTAGATGCTATTTAAACAGCTAAGGCTAATTAAAAAATAGCACATATCGATAACTTTCAATTCAACATTAAAGTAAGTCAACATAATTTTAAAGGTATGAACGAGCCCATAAAGTCCCGCCTGAAGCGGAGCGGCCGAGCGACTTTTCTGGCTGAGAAATTGGCTGTAAGCGTAGTGGCCCTCAGCAATGGTGAAACCCGGTGAGTGGCGCCTCCTGTATATCTCTCCTCCGTGGTTATAGTGTGAAGGGATGTAGTTGGTCGGGTGATTCACAACGCTTTGGTGACCTGCAGTTATAGTGTGAAGGGATGTAGTAGGTCGGGTGATTCACACCGCTTTGGTGACCTGGTTGTAGTGTGAAGGGATGTAGTACCAAGTCAGCCCAAGTAACATCAGCGCGGATACTAGGTCAAAATTCGCTATAGTCATAATATACAAATATTAATCACTACACAATTACAACTTTTCATGGTCATTATGGAAATTCCAATTTATTTTCCCGTGATCGCATGTGATGCTAAAAATAATAATAAGAAAACATGCCATCTACGGTCTTATCCACCAGCAGACTATGTCGATCTGTTTCACGTATATCAATGGAAAGTGATTACCTATAGAAGCACGACTCTGGTTAAACATTGTGATGATATGTTTGTGGTCTGCAATAATTGCAGAAAGGAATGTATCTTGAATAAATACAAATTCAACTGTACGAATTGAATGCTTATTATCACAAATATATTCCATATTTCTGCAGTATGTTTTTTCTTTATCCTTAATTCCTTAGAAGAAATTCGGACTTTTTAAAGAAGATAAGAAGAATAGTCGAACCACTGCCTTTGTAGACGACTTTCATTGCTAGCAAATTATTATGATAATACAAGGATGACAGTCATAGGCGTAGGAACGTTTTGAAAAGTGTGGGGGAGGGGGGGGGCAGTCACTGGTGGATCCAGACCTCCATGGGGGCATCTTTTTGTGGCAAAAAGGCACCAATTTTTTCTCCGTGGATTTGGACCGGTCACCTTATGTTGGTATTTAAGCTAGAAAAAATGCACTCTTTCGGGAGAGAAAAAAATGTGTTTTTGAGAGAAAAAATCACTTATCGGTTAAAAAACATTGGGAGCTATACGTAAGTCAAAAACATGATATTGCTATGTTATTCTATTTTGGCATCGTCCATTATACTTGGTTCTCCATTAAATATTCCGTTTTATGTGTAAACAAAATGTGGAAAGAAAAAATCACAAAATCTATACTTTCAAACATATTACACAACTGAGATACATATATCACAGAACACAGTATGGACAATAACTAAACCAAAATCAAAGCAATATTTATATTTTTGACTGACTGGCTTTCTAAGAATGAATAGTCTGGATTTTGTATCGTTGGACATTATCCGAATATCACACTGATATCATCTGACTAGGAAAATCGCTGCTGCTATCTGCCCAGGCCATCCCTATCAGGACTAATAATTGAGGCACCTAAGCGACTCGAACCACGTTGACGGAAAGGGGGGGAGGGGGCAAAGATATATATTCTAGGCGCTCATCCCGATTGAGCTACGCGGTGGAGTGGGGACTTCATCTGGCGAACGGATATCTTAACCAAAAGTAAAGTTATTTGAATTATTGAGTCGTTGGCCCCTGTCTAAAAACAGGAGCCTTCGTCCCTGGGATCCAATGACTAGCTTATACTTCACTAATAAGCTTTGATATTGCACAGGTTGAATTTAGGTGTAATCATAAAATGATAATCATGGCAGTGGCACCACATAAAGAATTCACATCAGCGATGTAAGCAGGGAGCACCGCTCAAAAGTGGGGGTGCAGTTAACATTGTTAGCTCCCTTGACCTAAAACGCGGGGCCCTGGCCTCTCCATCCCACCCCCGTCTCTTAGGTATGCTTATGAGTTCTGACATTGTGGATTATGAATTAATCGTCATTCTCGCAACTTTAAAATATTAACCCTCGCCCTACGGGGGAGGGGGGATGCTGACAGGCCCAACTGATATTTTGTATTTAATAACTTTTTACACATAAAGCACATCTTTCTGAAATTTTCAGTAGCTGAGTTGACGACCATTATACGCATGCTGTCTAAAATTAATTGCTGCTGGTCAAGTCGTTTTGGAGATAACTATGTTTCAGTGACGTCATGCTTGTAAAAAAACGATAAATATTTGAAAAAATCATAGAAAAAAACTTTATGCAGCAAATAGCAAATGGAAAACGGAAAAAACATAACATGATATTTTTTTAACATGGTCATCTCGGAAATCCAAATTTATGTGTTTTTGGCCCCCAAAGAGTCAAAACTGTTTTTTATCGCTACAAAATCGAAATTTTAAATGCTGTTAAAAAACGGAATATATGTGAGAGAACTGAGAACAGATTATACAGAATACCAAAAGAAAATGTAAAGGCAATATCTCCATTTTTGCCTGAGTAGTGAAAAAGGACTTGTCATTTTTTAAATCACTTTTTTGCCAATACAAACAAATATTTTTTATTGGTTTTTAACCAAAACTGTCTAGAACATTGCCTTTATTTGCATTTATGCCATTGTTCTAATTTTAGACCCTATTCCCTCGGGGGCAGATTCTGCCCCTGTAGTTTTTCGCCCGCCGCTTTAACCGGTTCGTCTAATACGTCTTGAAACTTTCGACTTTTCAATGATGAATGACGCGTGTTCTGTGAAAATCTTTGAAAAAAACGGCCCCAGGCAGGGCGCTCCAGGGTCATGTTTTGGGAGTCGTTTCGAATGCGGGTGCGGCCATACTTCCTTCGTAGTTTGCGGTAGAATAAAAAAGCGTCAGAAACTAAGCGTGCTTTACATCAAATAATTGGATTATACAATTTTGCGGCAGAGGCCACTTCGGTACATTACAATGGAGGCTATTCTCCGTCAATTTAGGGCCAACTGTCAAATAAAGCAGGATGATAAAAAGCTTCCGCAACATGTGCCCCCAATTGTTACCTGAATCCGCCTATGGCTTAATTTTACATTTAACAAATAAGACGCAACAAAGCCACATGTGACGTTTCCCACGTCCCAAACACTAAGAAAAAGCACAATTTTTCATCCAAAATTCTCCCCCATTTTTATCCTTGAGTGCCGCTATATTTTTCGTTTTTGTACTGTCCCTTTACCGTTGAAGAACATGACATTGGAAGCTCAAAAACGTTTTTTGCATGCAAATCGGTCGAATCACATGACCTTTCAAAAAACACCCAAAATTTTCTTATTTTTTGCCCCCCTGGCCCCCCATTTTAGAGCAAAAAAGTAATTTCTGGATCCAAAAAGAAAGATTTCGTCACGACGAATCGAAAGGTGTTTGTCCCATCGAAATCGGCCGAGCGGTTCTCGAGATCTCTGGGGGGGGGGAGTCGGAATCTGCCCCCCCCGCAGGTTAACGTAATTCTGGCCGCCCGCAGGGTTAAGGTTTTCTGATCGCTATTCTGGACGTGATCGAGTCGAGGCTGCTAATCCTAATCGCCCATAGCAATAACCTCTATGGTGAGATTCCGTGAACCTAAGATGGTTATTAACTGAAACCAAGAAGTAAAAATTATTTATGGTCAGATAGTAATACAACGGCCAAACAAACTAACGCAACTAAAATATTTCATTTCATAACTTTAATAATTACGACGGTCTGAGCAAAAATCACTTTTTTGACGTGTCGATCTTATGTCAATTTGACCTGGTTGACCTCCATCAAAAAATGGTATACCATCAGATTTTTTACATGACAGGCAACATGCTGTTTTTTCTTTCGTGTAGCTCTATGTTGCTTGGTTTGGAAGTTAGCAGGGTGGCTGTCAGGCCCCGAGGGCGAAGGTGAAAAACACTCCGTAGGGCGAAGGGTTAATCTCGAACAAATATCGGTGATCGAAAAGGGTAAAATGGCTCAAAACTGAGGAGGCGAGGTTCTGATTGTTGGACCCCCCAGGCTAAGAAGTTAGGCATATGGACCCTGTCCCCTTCCCTACTCGAGGTCGTGAATTAGTTAATACCTAGTTTTTCTCCCAACTCCAAGTTATTCATCTAAAACCAAAAGAAGAGATCGATAGCTTGCTAAAAACTGAGGGGGCCAGTTACATTATCCACCCCCGCTTAAAATTGGGGTATCATGGCCCCCAGTCACCGTTCCTACGGCTATGATTGTGAAGTTGTAAATTGCTTAATATTCTTTAAGGCATTCATATGGAACCATTATCAGTGATATAAGAATACAAAATCATTCCAAAGTAAAGAATCGTTAATATTGTTGGATTCACAACTTAAAAAGTTTACTTTGGTCGCCCCAATTCACCGTTTTTACGTCAATGGGTTATGGTATTGGGGAGTTGCAAATTCATAATTATTTTCACAACTTCAAAGCATTCATACCGAACAAATTTCGGTTCCCGGAGGAGGATAAATCGTTCAAAAGTGTGGGGGGGCAGCTAACATTGCTGCCCCCCATCCTGAAAAGTGTGGGGGGCATGGTCCCCTCGCCCCCCCGTTCCTACGCCTATGATGACAGTTGAAACACATGTTGGCAGGATGACAACAAATACTTTATAGCAACATAAATTAATCGCACCTGAGTGGGTCGTGACAAAAATGATGACAAGTGACGAAGTGTCAGTACAAATAACTCACAGGGGAATAATGATCACTATAAGATGTCATGGAAACAGAAACAAAAATAGTGAAAGATGACAATGGGTGGGGACAGGTATTGTGTTTTTGCGCCTAAGAAATCAGTGTATTTTTCTCGATTGTTAAATACTTCTTACACACATCTTAGACCGCCTTCCGTCATAAAACTTCATCTTTACTTGTATAAAACAAAAATATTTATGCGTTTACGTGACGACACGAAAATAATATCGGAAGCGAGATCAGGGGGATGGCTCCCTTCAGCGGCCATAGGCTCGGCGACCACTATGACATCACTGCCTAGAGACCAATAGTATGGCACCACGTAAGGCGACCATTATGACGTCACTGTCTAGCGACCAATAGTATGGCACCACGTAAAACAGAACACTGAGCAAACTTTGTACTCCCCCAAGAGAGTATTGGGAAATGTCTATTTGCCCCCACTTACTCCATAGCTACTCCGGTTATACACCAGAATTACTCCCCCCATTAATCCCAAATAACTCCTCATTTCCTCAATAACTGCGAGGCTACCCCCTAGATATTCTTACCTTACTCCGTGAGTGCTCCCTTCTTACTCCCCTTATTACCGCGGCCGCCGCTTAAAGGGAATAGTTCACCTTGAAAAAAAAAAACGAGAAAAAGCTCAGAAATGATGAAGAGAAGCAATAAATTAGAGATCATATTACTAGTAAGTCAAAGCAACATATTTACGCGGAAAATGCAAATTAAAATGTCAATTATTTGTATAATTCATATTTTTTCCTTCAAAGTAATGCGAAATCGGCTGGCTGAGAAAGCACCCAACGTCAATCGAATTTTATGAGGGATCGTGTCGTATACATGGTGGTACTTGCCCAAGTAGTACTTGTGGAAGATGCCGGAAAAATACAAACGCTTTGAAAAACCATCACAGTACTTGCTTTAATGGTATTCGTCACATTAGATTTCACTAGGAAAGTGTAGTGTCCGCCACCGTCGCTCACTGTCCGTGCTCTGGGGCGTCCGTCTGGATTATGTGTCACAAGTCATGCACGGTCTACACGTCACTGGCGTACCGGTCTCGCCGGTCGGCTCCTATCACTCAGCGGCGGACGCGCCGCGGGCGGCCAATCAAACACGCACGCGCGTACTGTTACGAGGTGGGTTGGTGAGTGGGAGAGGGGACGATCAACAATATTGTACGCGAGCCTGAACGTTTCAGGCCAGCGCTGACGCTACGCATACGCACAGAACGTTGTTTAGAAATGTTTTATAAAAATATTTAAACATTCAAAACACTATGCATAGCATACCTGACAAAGTTCATTCTTGCAATAAAAAAGAATGAGGTACTGAAACAGTGATGGTTTTGTCCATCACTTACACTTCCAAAGTCTTACGTCATCCGGCGTCATAATCATGCTCCCATCTCAGCCAAAATCAGCCAATCAGCGATTGAGTTACCGGGATACCCGGGTCCCGACGTTTAGGACTAATATAAATAATTATTAAAGAGGTTTCTTGGAAAAGGTGAAAGCGTCACAAGTCATTTTCGAAGCATGCGCCACAACTGGCTATCTCAACTCAAAAACCTAGCTAAAGGTGACATTCCTTTTAACCCTAGTCATTCGGGGGCATTCTGTCGCCTCCCGTAGTTTTTCGCTTGCCGCTTCAAACCGTAGAGCTAGCGTCTCGAACTTTGGATTTTTCCTAACTTTGAATCACGTGTCATTTGTCAAAATTTTGAAGAAAAAATGTACCTATTAGCGGAGGTGGTGCCAGGCCTATGTTTTTGGAGGCAGTTATGCATGCGGTTGTGCGGCGCAAACTTCTTTCGTAGTTTGCGGTGCAATCATAAATACTTGTATTATACATATTTGGGGGCAGAGGTGCACTCAGGTACGTAAAATGGGAGGCGATACCCACCGTCAAATTAGATCCAACTTCATCTAATTTATAAAAGGCGTTTACGCACACATGGTGCCCCAACGATGTTTACCTGGGTCCGCCTATGCAAAATATATAATATTTAACAAATTACAGCAAAAACAACCACATTTAACATTTATATAGTCCCAAATAATCAAGAACAGCGCATATTTGTTGTCCAAAATTCCCCAATTTTACATCCCCTGAATACGTTTTTTTTTTTTTTTTTTTTTTGGTACTTGTCCTTTTCATATGTGAAAGCCCAGTGCTTTAAAAGCTCGAAAACGTTTTGGGCTTGAAAATCGATCGAGCCACTCTGCCGCAATGAACTTTCAAAGATCACAATTTTTTGTATATTTTGTCCCCTGGTCCACCATTTTTTAAACAAAACAAAATTCTGGGGCCCAAGAAGAAATAAATCTTGACGGCGCATCGAATGGCGTTTGCCCCATCGAAATCGAGCAGAGTGGTTCTTGAGATCTCTGGGGCGGGGGGATCTGCACGTTTACGTAATTCTAGCCGGCCGCAATGAATGCACAGGGCCTAAGCGTCGGCCTGTCTGTAGCGCACGAAATGACTGCTCGCTTGCGCAGAAATAAAATAAAACTGTGAAGTCTCCCATTTTATGTGTTTGTTCAATTATTTGTATCCGTATTGCATTGTAAGTTTGTTTTATGCCTCGTGCAAATAATTTCTTTTTTAGACCTAATCCAACTCGCAGTTTTTAATTCTCAGATGATTGATAGTTGAAAGCTTTGGAATGTCCTTGCACTTTGCCGTAAAAGAGGAGATATTATCTTATTAAAAATAATATTTAATATCTTTGTAACCACCATTAATTTAGGTACCTAACTATCGTGTCTCGGAATCGATTTACCATCCGGCGGCGGCGCCGGTGGTAAATCGCCCCCGAGACACTTTCGAGCCGATGTGCGAATGCACGCTCTAACACGCCACGGTGCAGCCGGACTAAGGCATGACACAGAGCAAAACATGGCGGCACCGCGGCCGCTGGTACACGTGTAGAGCCGTCAGGAGTGGGCGACACGATGACTTAGCGTGTGCTGAACTGGGCTTTATAATAACCCAAGTGCGGGCGTTCACTTAGAAGTGGAGTTTCTGTCTATACTTTTGTACAGGAAATTCCGTACCAAGCCAATTTGGGCTTAATAAGCGGCTGGGCGTATTAACCGTGGGCTTAATGTCCCACCTTAAAGGGAATATAGCACCTTGGGAAAAGTATGTAGAATGATGGAGAAGAATGCCCTGAAAGTTGGATTACTTTTTGGGGGATAGATTTTGTTGTATTTGAAAATAGTCATATGTTTACAATGTGAAGTCACACATATTGGCGAGTCACCAAGCGAGTTGTGACGTCAACAAGGAGGCTTCGAACGGCAAAAATCGTTCCTCTTGATCAAGAATGAGTAAAAAAAACGTAACACTCGTTCGCTGGTTCCTGACTCGAAATAATATGGACGCGATAAAATGATGTTATGTTGCTAGGGTTATTCTAGCATCTTTTAGTAATGTTTTAATAGAAATCAACTTAACAATTGCTGATAGTTACTTACTTTGGTGAACTTGTCCAATTGTGATTAGCCCATTGATGAAATTCATATAGTTAGCCTGCATATGCTTCTATTGCGGAGATTTAGCTAACGGTAAGGAACACCCATCAACAGTTGTGCCCTTTTGAAGACCTTTATCTTGTATTATTTTCAAATGGAAATCAATGAAAATTCACAAAAGTTAATGGCCAATCATGTTTTGGGGAAAACCCGAACTTCTCGTAAAACAAAACACAAACTGTTCTTATATTTGTTGATGTAATTGCATGAAACATTGACCAGCCACCATCAACACATTGTCACTCACATGTTCTATGGGTAATTTTTTAATTGGTCGTCACATTGACATAAATATTTATTTATAACATATCCACCATAGGTGAATTTGCCCATTGGCAATTGAGTGAAATACATAGTTAAGTACTGAATATGCTTCTTTGCGGATATATGGCAAGCTAACCGTTCGAGCTACCATCAACAGTAGCCTTTCAAAGACCATTGTCTGCAATTATTTCAAAATTGAAATCCAATGAAAACTGACAAAGAAAATTGACATTCATTTTACAATTGTTCAAGTCAATACCTTTCGTAGGGTCGCAAGTAACTGAAATACTGGGCGGACGGTTTCAAAAAGCAATGCGGTGGAAATCCAGTGGAGTAACTACTGATGACGTATGCGATACGTCACGGGATTTGTTGACGTTGAAAATATGAACACATATGCCAAACGGTTTTTGCGTTCAAAACTCAGCAACTAGGTCTTTTGGAAAGGAAAAAAATTTCAAGATTCTAGAAGGTTTCTCAAGTACAAACCCCACAATCTGGCTATCTCAGTTTAAAAACTAATGTTAAAGGTGCTATATTCCCTTTAACATTATATTTGGTTTGAGATAGCCATTTTTCCGTTGCTTGCTTTGCAATTATTATGGTATAAGTTAAAACAACCACGAGGTCGTCACAGATTTGAGTTTGGTTTTGAACTCTCCCAGACCATAGTGTATTAGCATTAGGGTTCTTAATCGATGTCGTCCAATCTCTCTTTAACCCAAATGTTTGGTGTAAAGTCGACTTGTTTTACATTTGCTGTACATAAACATACCTCTATCATACATATAGCTAGCGTGAAGGTTTTTTTCTCTATTTCCCAAAAAAAAATCCTTCATATGACGTCATCAAGCCCAAATATGAAAACGTATTTTATGAAATTAAGCACTGTTAGTGAGAACAAATGTTCATAATTGTGTTCGGCCAGCAATTACTAAATATTTAGCACACATGCGGCGTACATTTGAAGACTTTTGAAAGGTGGGACAGTCCCCTTTAAAAGGGGATTATACGGGTTTTTTTCCCAGAATAATTGAAGTTACATAGTAAAACGTACTTTCAAGGTGGTAGAAGGCCCACGGTTACCAACATTTTTTCTGGAAAATGCATCTTCTTTACGTACGGACGTTTCCAAAGTGCTCGGTGATGCCACCGCGTACTTTTTGCAGTACTTGCTGAGGTATAGACAATCCGTCTCTGCCTAACGCCGGAACCACCCGGAACCAAGGATAGAGATATTAAAAAGTGGGGACAGTAATCCGATGCAAGTACTCGTTTATCAGATACACAGTCTTGAAAAAGTAAAAAGTTTAAACGCTGATAATTGGCTGAAATAAGGGATTAAATGAGCGCAACGAGGTCACTCTCATATGTCCTTAAACGTGTTTTAAGCACATACAACTGCAAAAGAGTGCATTTTCTTTCAGGACGGAAACCCGTATAATCCCTTTAATAAGCGGCGTCTACTGTATCATTATAATGTGTCTAAGCTACTGAGCTCCGGCTGCCGGTGGTCATCGTGATTTACTATCCGAGGCTAATGTATATACAAAGCTACCTACATTTCATTTTGATATCCTGTCGAGATGTGCAACCAGGAAAAGGGGTGTTACCTGAGGCTTGGCTCCACTCACGTTCTGGATTCAATATTACAATTTCGTTTTCCACAACCTGAAACTTACATTTTCACGCCGCTTCGCGACGTCGCATCAGTGGCTATCGTCATAACGAAGCCATCGTCATCGTCATCGTCTTCAGTTTATCTTAACGCTGAACTGAATGCATGCGATTTTTAGCTGTTTATCCTCTACATGGCCCAACGCCTATATTTTTGGGTTTTATCAGACAAACCTGTAAAATTTCGCGTCGCTTCGCGGCGTTGAATAACAAATTCCTACCATAGCAATCCATATAAAAATTCTGCAAAAGCTTAAATACGCTCATAAAAATGGGGTTCATTTTATCGCCATTTCAGCCGATCCCCCCTCCCCCAGCACAAAACTGACGGTGGCGCCCCTGAATGTGTAAATCAAAATAAAACGAACTATAGGAAGGCATTGGCGGCTCCAGGGGAACATTTTGAGCCATGCCCCCACCCAAGATCCTGAAACATGATTTGTCTCCCTAAAAAACAGCCGGACCTACAGTTACTGGCGGGTTGACGATTGCGCTCTATGCCCCCCCCCCAACGGTCAACAACTTTTGGGAAATAGTCCACTGGATTTGCCTCCCCCAAAAGAGGAAGAACACAAGATCCACCAGTGGAGCAATGAACACTATATGACAGATATCGAAGAGAAATTTGCAGCAGCATATGCTGCTGCATCAAACCAAATCTCAATGAAATCGATATAGTAGGTTTGAAGTAATGACGTTTTATTGACGACATGCCCTTTTGCCCTTCATGCCCTTTTTGGTGGAAAACGATAAATGTTTGACAAATAGTGCAACATCAAGTTTTGATGCAAATTGCAAATTAAAATGTCAAATGAACGTCAAACGACAGTCCGGTGGTTGTATTAATCTATCCCCGGCCATAACATGGCATTTGCTACTGATGTACAGCACACAGGCTGAGCCTCCAGCTCTGCCGTTGCCATGACAGCACCGTACCGGTCGCCGCGAGACGTCAGCCTCGGCACGGTACCGTCCGGCGTTTCCCTGGAGGTGTACTAGCTGAAAGAAAATAGAATGACGGTAATACGGGAATCTAAGGTAATGTATACAATTATGCCCACGTAAAATTTGGATGATTCTTAAAAGGGTATTATAAAACGTGTAAACAAGGTTATATTGAAAATGATGATTTAGTTCGGGTAGGGTAGCAACCGTTTTCGAGCATCATTTTGATTCTCATCTTGTATGTACGCTTTACCCTTCCCAAGTAAGCATCATCTTAATGTTTCGGGGGTTTAATTGGGTATGTGTTCTTGGACTCGCGTATCTTTCTATATATAATATTAGATGAGAACACTCTCTTTGTCCAAACTTCATGCATGTATTGACAATGTTTGTGCTCATTCACTGTAACGAATAGAAACAATAAGTTAGTAAGACAATGAGGCAAGCATCATCATCTATCCCTCCTCAAGTCTCTGACCTGGTAATGACGGTTGGAGACTGAGAATAACGCAAATATTAAACCAGTAAGACGCCTTAAACGGCGAAGGACGAGCGAGTCCGAATAAATCCGCGTCAATTTATCACCCGTCCAACGGAGGTTCGTCTTGTGCAAAGCATGCATTTGAATTATTTTCGCTATGTGTTGTTTTGCCGTCGCAAATAGATCCGAACTAAATCGATACTTTGAACTAAATAGGTTTTGAAGCGTTATTTTAAATTTGCAATTATAAGCTTCATGTTTGTAGGCAAAAATTCATTTTGGGTGGGTATTAGATGGATTTGATTGCGCTTTACAGCTGCATCATTTTTATCGTCTAGCACCCTTTG
>VOPJ01002134.1:24039-41016 GCA_014673585.1 Semibalanus balanoides
CACTGCCACCTTAACATTATATTTGAGTTGAGATAGCCATTTTGACTGCTTGGCATTGAAATTATGTATGGTATAAGTTAAAACAACCACTGAGGTCGAATCACAGAGAAATTCGAGTTTGGTTTTGACATCTGTAACATCCCCAGTCCCCAATGTATTTGAATGGGGATTCTGAGCCGATGTCGTCGTCTCTTTTTACTAAATGTTGATTATAGTCGACTTGTTTTACCTTTGGCAATACATTAGCCATACACTAGTCATACTTATGGCAGCGTGAAGGTTTTCTTTTTTTCCAAAAAAAAATCCTTCATATGACGTTATCAGCCCAAATATTAAAACGCATTTTTTCATGAAATTGAGCAATGTTTGTGAGAAACAAATGTCATAATCGTGTTCAGCAGCAATTACTTCATATTTTGCACCACAAATGGCGTACATTTGAGAACTTTTTGGAAGGTGGCAGTGTCCCTTTAACCCTATTAGTGGCGGCCGGGCTCCTTGCTATTCCGTCCGATTTTCACAAACCAAACGGTGTTTGATTTCCCTCAATATGATCTACATTTCTAAGAAAAAAATACCTTATAGAGGGCAACGGGTGGCCAAAAACTACAAAAAATATGTATTTCTGATCCAACACAGCTATCGTGTTTATCAAATGGGGATCGATAGATATTGATTTGGAAATTGATTTATGACGATTAATTCGAAAATTTTGAAAATCATAGTCGTGTGCAGGTCACTAAATATGGAGGTGGAGTAAATGCGTAATACAACCATTTGGTTTGAGTTTTTAGGATGAATGCATTTGTTCGATATTTTTACATTTTAAAGAACAGTTCTGAATAATATTTGTAGACATGGGTGGTGCCAGGCTAGTGAAAAAATAAGCGAAATATATAAAATAGTAACCGCAGGTAAGTTGCTACCAAGCAATGTGAATAGGTTACTGATCATAGATAGTTCAATTTTGCATGTTGCACTTTATCATTGGCGTATCCAGGATAAAAAAGTGCTCTTTAAGTTATGATGCATTTCCCGTACAAGCAAAAGTGAATTTGTAAGCAAAGTTCAAGGTCAAGACCAAATCAAATCAGGTCACTATTGGCAAGAGATCGTGTGACACATGTTTTATGGGTAATGTTACACATATGAATCGATTATAGCAGCCATTTGTACTCCTGACACGGTGTAAGGTCAAGGTCAGGTCATGAGAGGTCCAAATTAAAAATGGATAAATATAAATACAAAATCCATTTTACTGATCCAGTTTTGTCTAAGCAATAGAGTGGCACAATTTTTGGTATGTATCTGTTAGAAAAAAACGTACTTTCAAAAAATGACGTCATGAGGTACTCATACTAAGGGAGCAATCAAGGATTAAAAAAGAAGATATTGATTAGAAATTCAGTTTGGGTTTTGTACATATGTGGTTCTCTTCCACATCTTTCGTTCTTTATGTTAAAAAATGTTGATTTCTTAGGGCAGTTATATTTTTTCTGTTGTTTTTGTTTGGTCAAAATCAATTTTTGGGGGGAAAATTCGAGATTGCCATTTTCTACTCCTTGACATTTGTTATCTTTTTACGTTTTTAACCTTAACACCGACGGGGGTCTGAGCCAACTTAGAACCGACGGGGGGGGCGGATAACCGCCCCCCCCCAGGAGATCTCGAAAACTATGCAACGTAGCGAGGAAGCGGAAAACGGCATGAGGTAGGCCGTGACGAGTAACTAGCGAAAATACTTACCTGCTATTTTTTGATCAGGTCAATATTGAGGTCACCAGAGGTCAAAAAAGGTCAAAATTTTCCCATATTTCGAGTAAATTTGAGCACTGAAAACTCTCCACATAATACCGGGATAGCTTTCAGCCCTAACCAACAAATAGCGTAGGCATCGATCCGGCGAAAAAGCACTTTTGCCAATGCTCCCTCTCGCGAAACACTATTTCGCCAAACAAATGTCTCACATCAATTTCATGCGATAAGTTTAATAGTAAAAGGCTCCAGAGGTCCAGAGATAGGTCAATTATTGCGTTAATTTAATTTCTGAAAAGAAAGTTTTTTTGTTTTAAATTAAACTTTATAAACATTGTAAAAAGGTGAGCAGTCAATTTGGCCACCATCGTGTATGTTCATAGTCCTCATATCATGGCGCATCGACAACATATATCGTATGATCTAAGTTAGGTCTAAACTATAAAAATTGAATTGACCTGACTGAGGCCTCATTTGTTCCCAAGATCAGGGTCAAATTTACATAATCTATCGATGTTGAGGTTGACAAGAAGAAACAGAAGGTGACAACCACAGTCACTCTATCTTACGCTAGAACATCGAGTTATTGTAGCAAAAACCATATGACCTTATTGGCAACATTGGATTGACCTTTAACGACGTCACAGAAAGAAAAATAGCAACTTACATTCTTATATTTTGCTTAGAAATAGTGAGACTTAGGATGATAAACTGACTACATTAGTCAGGTTTTGTTCGATTGTGCGCATTTCAATTTTCTCCCATAGACCACTGAAAGTTTGGAAAATGTGCTTAATTCCCCAGAGGCGAGTCACGTGGCCATTCTCAGGAGTTCCAGTTGTGAGTATCTGTTTTCACAAAGGACTTATTTTTACCCGGTTGTACCCGGTAGTTTTTAGTGTGTTTTGGGTAATTGAGTCTAGGAACACGGCTTTTCAAATAAATTTGTGGATTTATTGAAACTTTATGATATCATTAACAATTATTTGCTCTTACAATGCGAAATTTTCCGTTAGTTTTCTTTGTATAATCAAATTCATAAGCAAATACTATCGGGTTCTACAGGGTACTACCGTTACAAATACCGGACAAATATTACCGGGTACTGCTGGGTACTACCGTGGTGCCATTACTCGGTAGTACCCAGCAGTACCCGGTAATATTTGTCCATGAATTTGATTATACAATGAAAACTAACGGGAAATTTCGCATTGTATGAGCAGATAATTGTACATGAATTCATTAAGTTTCAATTGATACCAAAAATATAAGGGAAAAGCCGTGTTCCTAGAATCAATTACCGAAAACGCACGCAATATTACCGGGTGCTACCGGGTATTACCGGGTAAAAATACATCCTTCGTGAAACGGCGAATATATCATCCGAAAGCATTGTTCATGGGCCATAAACTGGTATTTTATTATTATTAATTTAGGACTTCTATGTCCAGAGATATTCAATTTTGACCGCTGCCCCGGCCGCTAGCGACACTGTGCCATGGTCGGGCTATTGCTGGTCTATCGTCTGCAGTTGGTCAGTTCACATCACCATCACACTCGCCAGATTTGGTTCAAATAGGGCAGACGTGTGCTGCGAATCGCCGACGTTTTTGTCAAATGTCGCAGAAGGATAATGTTTCCGCACGAGGGGCGTTGAGTTGGAGCGGGAAATGGGGCGGTGCAGTGCTGCTGCCTGGTGGTGGCCCGGTGAAGCAGACCAGCAGGCAGCACGCTCCCGGACGGCCTCCAGGCCAATGCTGCAGCAGTCCGAGATCCGCGGCCAGACGGTCCAGTCCCTATACCGGCCGTCCGTAGCGTCTATACAAATTATCAGTCTATTCTCGTCTCCTTTTCCATGTTTGGATATTATTAAATACAAATATTGACGCTTTCCCCAAATAACTGAGCTAATACCGTTTTCACGATGGACTATTTTGCGCGAAATGTTTTAAAATATTTTAAAATGTTTTAGTATGCAAGTTTTAGTATACTTATCCATTCTTTAACTACACAACTTTTACATGCGAGTTTTGTCTTGAAATGTCCTCATAATTTTTTAATATGCTGGTAAGAATACGGTATTTTACAAAATTATGGTTTGGCGGTAATTAAAAAGACAATTATTCATAGGTTAGTTGTGATGCCAGATCTCCACCTACTGAAACTTTTCAAAAGATTCCAAAACATAAATATCACGGGGACGCTATTGGTCGCTCAACGAACTGACCCCCTCTTGACTCATAATGGACTCGCCCAGCAATGGTCAGTGAATCGTTTCTAGTGCATTATTGCTCCATGCGAAGGCAGACCTGTGATCCATGACGCTACCAGATTGAGTAACCAGTATGGCGGTATGCTTAACTGAACGAATGGACTCTAGACGCATATGTTCTTTAGAAACGACCAATTTTGTATCATATTCTTGTAATGAGCTCATTTCATGTTTCCATAATTTTTGATTAATGATAATATATCGCCTAGACCAGTAATTTATTTCTTGAAATATATCATATTATCACATACTTAACTTGCATACTTGATACTAAAACATTTTAGAACATTTCGCCGAAAGATTCAGAATCTTTTCATCGCAATAATCCATCAAGAAAACGGGTACTTACGGCCCTTCGACCGGGTTCTACCGGGTACTACCGGCCAGTTAGAACCCGGTAGTACCCGGTAATATGTGTTGATGAATTTGATTATACAAAGAAAACTAACGTGAAATCTCGCATTGTAAGAACTGAGAGCAGATAATTGTAGGTATATGAATTAATCAAGTTTCAATTGATACCAAACATATCTGGGAAAAGCCGTGTTCCTAAAATCAGTGACCCAAAACGCACGAAATATTACCGGGTACTGCCGGGTACAGCCTGGTAAAAATAAATCCTTCGTGACATAGGCGTAAGCACGTTTTGAAAAGTGGGGGGGCAGCCACTGGCGGATCCAGACTCTCCGAACTCCGTGGGGCGTGTTTTTGTGACAAAAAGGCACATCATTTTTTCTCTGTGGATTTGGACCAGTCACCTTATGTTGGTATTCAAGCTTAAAAAATGCACTGTTTCGGGAGAAAAAATTGTGTTTTGGGAGAAAAAAAAACACTTATCGCTTAAAAAACGTTAGGGAGCTATACGTAAGTGAAAAATAGAATATTGCTAAGTTATTATATTTTGGCATCGTCTATTATACTTGGTTCTCCAATAAATAACCCGATTTTTAAATATGCTAAAAAAAGGATTTTGTGGATAGGCAAAATCACAAAATTTATACTTTTAAACATACGTATTACACAACTGAAATACATATATCATATAACGAAGTATGGCCAATAACTAAACCAAAATCAAAGTAATATCTATATTTTTGACTGACTGACTTTCAAAGTATGATAGTCTGGATTTTGTATTCGACATTTCCGAATAGCACACTGGCATCGTCTGACCTAGAATTGCGGCCGCTGCCATCTGCCAAACATGCATCCATCAGGACCTAAATATTGAGCGCCTAAGCACTCGAACCCATGTTGACGTAAGCGGCGGCAGATATAAATTCTAGCGGCTCTCCCGATTGAGCTACGCGGCGGAGTGGGGGACTTCACTCTGGCGGACGGATATGACCCAAAAGTAAGGGGAGCAGTTATTGTCGTTGGCCCCACTGTCTAAAAACGGGGCCTTCTTCCCCTGGTTCCAATTTGCTAACTTATGCTTCTATAAGCTTTGATATTGACGGTTGAAATTTAGATGTAATCATAACTGTAATCATGACAGTGGCACACATACCGAATCAACATCAGCGATGTAAGAGGGAGCAACCGCTCATAAATGGGGGTGAAGTTAACATTGTTAGCTCCCTCGACCTAAAACGCGGGGCCCTGGCCTCCCCACCCCAGACCCCGGTTCTTAGGTATGCTTATGAGTTATGACATTGTGGGATTATGAATTAATCATTATTCTCTCAACTTTAAAATATCAACCCTCGCCCTTACGGGGGCTGACAGGGCCATCCATGAGGTTTTTATTGAATTACTTTTTACACATCGAGCATTTTTTTCTTCTTCTTCAAGTTAGCCTGAGTTGACAACCATTATAGATGATGTCAGGAATTTATTGGACACTGCGTCAATTAGTTTTGGAGATAGTTATTTTAAGTGACGTCATGTTTGTAAAAGAACATATTCGAAAACATAATAGAAAATAGAGTTTTGCAGCAAATAAAATGCGCAAATAACACAAATTATATTTTCTTTAACTTGGTAATCTCGGAAATCCAAAACCATGTGTTTTTCACTCCCAGAGAGTCAAAACTATTTTGTATCACTACAAAATCGAAATTTCCAATGATGTTTAAAATACGGAATATATGTGAAAGAACTGAGAACTGATTATAAACAATACCCAACAAAATTTTAAAAGCAATATCTCTATTTTTGACTTAGTAGTAAAAAAAATACTATTGTTATATTGTCATTTTTTTGGCCCGATACAAACAAAATATGTATTTTTTTTTTTAGGACAAAACTGCGTCTAGGAACATTTGGCCTTTTTAAATTGCATTTATCATTTTACTAAATTTTGAGGTTTTCTGATCGCTATTCTGGACATGATCGATTCGGCAGGGCTCTATTCCTATCCGCCCATAGCAAAAATCCTCGATGGTTGACGATTTCCCGTTACCTAAGAGGTATTTAACTAACCCAGAGCTACAAAAATTATGATGCGTCAGATAGCTATTTCAACGACCAGCAGCCTTAACGCTAACCAACAATTTTTTGTATAACTTTAATAATTACGGGACGGTCTTGAAGCAAAATCACTATTTTGATGTGGTCGATCATATGTCTAAATTTCACTATGACCTGGTAAGGTCACCTGTTGACCTGCATAAAAGGAAATGAGTATACCATCCATATTTTTCTCACATGACAGGCCAACATTTGCTGTTTTTTGTCTGTGTAGCTCTATGTTTTTTTGCGTTTGGAAGTTAGCAGTCGGTGGCTGTCAGAGCCCCCCCCCCCCGCTAGGGCGAAAGGTGGAAAAACGCCCCCCGTAGGGCGAGGTGTTAATCTCGAACAAATATCAGTGATCGAAAATGGTAAAATGGCTCAAAACTGAGGAGGAGAGGTTCTATTATTGGACCCCCAGGCTAAGAAGTAGGACATATGGTCCCTGTTCCCTTCCCTACGCGAGGTCGTGAATTAGTTTAGTAGCTAGTAATTCTCCCAACTCCAAGTTATTCATCTAAAACCAAAAGAAGGGGTCGATAGCTTGCTCAAAAGTGAGGGGGCCAGTTATCATTATCCACCCCCCGCCTAAAAGTAGGGGATCATGGCCCCCAGTCACGTTTCCTACGGCTATGATTGTCAAGTTGTAAATTACTTAATATTCTGCCAGCATTTAAGGCATTCATATGGAATCATTATCAGTGATATAAGAATACAAAATCATTCAAAAGTAGAAAACCGTTAATATTGTTGGATTCCCAACTTAAAAAGTGGGCTTTGCCCGCCCCAATTCGCCGCTTTTACGTCAATGGGTTATGGTATTGCGGGGTTGTAAATTCATAATTATTTTCACAGGTTCAAAGCATTTATATCGAACAAATATCGGTTGCCGGAGGAGGAGTAATCGTTCAAAAGTGTGGGGGGAGGCAGTTAACATTGCTGCCCCCCAGCCTGAAAAGTGTGGGGCCCTCGCCCCCACCGTTCCTACGCCTATGCTTTGTAAAAGCGGCTATTGTGTGTTTGAATTTCGCCTTCACTATAGCTTATACAGTCTAGGGTAAATTTTCTGTCCGTGCAAAAGTTCTGTCCGCTGTTTCTGCCTCTGTCTGTCGGTGCTGCCACGCAGTGGGAATCCAATGCAAATTACTATAGCCCTCTCCCCCGGTATTAGGGGCGAGGGCAAAAATAGTTTCAATAGATTTCACTGCATGTAGCACCGACAAACAGCAGCGATAGACAAAGTTGACATTGAACTAAACGGGTGCGCTTAACCAGAGCTTTTTAAGAGTACTTTCTGCGCTAGCTTCTGTCAGACAAAAACAAACATCGCCCGAGGGAAATGGAGGATTTATCCGAATAGAGCACAGAAAGGACTACTGCTAGCCGTTTTTACGAAGGATTTATTCACCGGGAACATCGTCATCGGTTGAGGTGATGAAGCTGACAGAACATCTACCCTAGACTGTACATGAACTATACGTACTGCCTTATAATTTGCAACAAAAAGGCTTGCTGCTAATGAGTTGGTCACAGACTTGCTAAAATTTTACTTCAGGATTGCGCTGTAATACAATTTTGAATTGAAATTACATTACATGACAGAGGGATGTGGTAGTAACACTGTATCTTAATGCAGGCTTAAATTGAGTTCGATACATTATTCAACCCCTATTAAAGCCATGTTCGTTATGAGCATAGGAAACGCAGGAAGCATGCTCCGCTTGAAAGTGGCTGAAAGAATTTCGAATATGAATCTTCATGGTCGTAAAAGTAAGTAACATGAATGATGAGTTATACTTATTCGAGCGTCCGGCTGCCAGCATCCGCCTGTGCTCGAAGAGTCTCCCGTCCCCGGAGGATCGAGATATGAAGGAGTCGGCGTAAATCTTCGCCAAATTCATCTTCCTCTCTGGCATAAGTTAGTGGAGATAACGCCGGCAGATCCCTACGGCCAGACTTTGCAGGCAGAATCCCACCACATATATACAGAAATGTTAAATCGCAGCACATTCTCTCTGAGGCGAGTGTGACATTTACCCTGCTCTGCCCCGGTCGCATAGTTCACCAGGACTGTGACATTGACCGTGACTGTTCCGTTCTGCCTCTGTCACGCAACTCACCAGGACTGTGATACTGACCGTGACTGTTCTGTTTTGTCTCCCACAGCTGGTCACGTGACTCGCCAGGTCAGGCCGGCCCTCTGCCGGTGCCGGTGACCGGTGATGATGACGTCACGGCAGCAGGTCACGTGCTGGTGGTCCGGTCGGCCCGACAGCGACACGCCGGCTGGTACCGCTGTCGGGCGGAGAGCGTGGCTGGTCACGTGACTGCCCAGCTTCACCTGCAGGTGCAGGTAGGTCGCAGAGGTCCGCCGGCAGATCGGAATGTTCTGGGCAGCAGCCGAAGCTGCAGAAACCAGCCAGAACTGGGACGTGGCTGGTCGTAATTGACGGTTCGTTGAACTTGACGACATACTTTTGTTATGATGCCGACTTAGCTATTCCAACTGACAGCATGATTGTGTCCAGCAGCCTGTGGCAGATACTGTCTGTCTATGTGGTACCGTCTGTCCAGGTATATCAGACTCAGCATGGGCGAGGGCTAAGCATTGCTTTACCCTCGCCTAGGTAGGGGGTGCCACCCCTCGTTGTTTTCGGAAATTATTCGCGTAGTTATCAACCGATCGAGATGAAAATTACATTACCCTGCCTTTGAACAATATGACACATATCATAAAAAACTTCTACTATCATGACCCGTGACCTCTGACCTGTGTCTCAAGGTCATGTCAGGCGCAAATCGCGTCCCGTAGTATCAATCATTGTTACTTGTGCAGTTTCCGAGTGTTTGCTGTTCAGATGCATACGCACACGTGTTTTCAGGTGACAGTTGTGGTTTCATCTGAAATTGTTACCTCGATTGACTTTTTCAGAGTTCTTCCGAGGTCACTGACCTTTGATGACATCAGATTACTTTTTTATTTTGGCAGATTCTAAGACATTTTGTGACGCTGATTCCAAATGTGGGAATCATTTCACAGAAGTATATGTTCCGCTAGGGTCATATGCTTCTACAGGTCGACCGAAGTCACTGACCTCAGATGACCTGGAATGACCTTTTGGGGAATTTGTCAGTCTCTAGAGATATTTTGTTGTGTGCCCCCCCCCCCCACATGTTTGTCGTAAATATCTCAAAAACGAAGCGGCGCAGGGCGCTTGTGCTTAAAAACATAACTTCAGATACTTTGCTGTTGACCTGTGAGGTGACGTCACAGAGGTCAAATCCCCAAAATGGTGACATTTGGCTCGATTTTACCTTTGTGACCTCGTTTGACCTTTAAGATATTGACCTAAGATCACCTGGGTTTAAAAAACGTAGATCATCAAAGCACTTACCTACCATGTAAGTTTGATTGATTTGATTTGATTATTGCGCGATTTGCTCTCATACTTTCTGAGATCTCAGGGGGGCAATAAAATGCCCCCCCCCTTCAGTGCGCGTTAGTGGCATACCCCTCTCCAGTGGGCGTGTTAAGTATAGACGATATTTGTTTACGATTGTAGTTGGATGATTGTTTATTTTTTTCCATCTATGATTGAATGACATCCGGGTCATTGTTATGACCTCAGAGGTCACCTAACGACCCATGACCTTCAAATTGGGTGTCCATGGCTTCTACTCGTCATAAGCAACACGCTCTTCTTCTTTGTAATCGAAGCTCTAGCTCAAATAGGAGCGAAACACCAGGGGGTCAACCCCCATGCCCAGGCACGCAGTGATCACTAATTATGTCATACCCGGGCGAGGGTCAAACTAATTTCCTGACATTTTAAAAGAAGGGTTATTTTATCAACGCCCGTTGGTCAAAAGCTTAGAATGTCCTTTCCTTTTTTTGCCACAAAAATGGTCGTAGTTAATATTTTCTGGACTTCTGATGGACTACTAATTTCCAAACGGAGGCAAGGTCTTCCGTCATCTACGGGAAAATAAACATGTGAGTGACCCGTCCGTTGTCATTGGTTTCAAAAGCGGATTGCTTCGCAAATACTCGGATAGTGCGGTTAAAATCGGGTATGGAAAAACGTTCATGCCATAAAAATGTCGTACTACAATTTTGCATATCAATGTTGTCGGGTTTCCGCGCTGCTAAGAATTCATCACAGTCTTCCCTATGGTGGTGGCTGCTGCCGCAGCCTGCCAGTCACGTGTTTGGCCGGTCCCGACTGAGCCCGCCTGGTCACGTGACGCTCCCTGTCTACTAACAGTAGGGTGTAGTCACGTGTTTGGCCGGTCCCGACTGAGCCCGCCTGGTCACGTGACCACCTGCGCCCGGTGAAGGACGGTGGCCGGGTCGCTGTCCCTTTCCGGTCCAAATCATTTGAATGAGCGGCTGATTGCTGTTGGTAAAACTAAGCATCCATGCAAAAAGTCTTCCTCCATGATGTCTTACCAGCGAAAATGCCGACTCTGGAAATGAAGGCACCCATAACACAAAGCGTTTTCATAACACCAGCGCAACACGAATTAAGGCTTATACAGTCGGTAAGCGATTTGGGCAAATATCCTACTTATCCTAAGGCAAAGCTTTAAGTGCTCTTTCACATTGTTCAATAGGGAATATAGCACTTGGGAAAAAAGTGAATGTAAGAATGGATGAAAAAAGGAATGCGCCCCTGATTACGGTCCTGGCAATTCATTTTTGTTGCGAAAAGTCAAGAATTTGTTTGGTAATTTGTAAAAATCCTAGTAATATTGTATTTACATTGTGACGTCCCAAGCCACCATCTTGCGGTCACCAAAAAGCGAGTTGCTGTCGTCACAGAGGAGGGTCATCGAACGGCAAACTTTGCGCCCGCCCAAGTGAACAGCTGTGTGCCCGCACCGCACGATGGGTGCAACCGGATAGGCGTGAAACGCGCTGGCTGTCGACCGGCGCTTCGCTCGCTGCCAGGTAGGGACCGATACGGGGGCACGCATACGTGAACCACTAGTGTACCGAGCGCATCGACCGACCGTCGGTGGCGTCGGGGCGGACGCAAGGTAACAGTGAAATACTGGGCGAGACGGTTTCAAAAAGCGAAACGTGCGGTGGCATCACAGTGGAGTAACTACTGATGACGTATGCGAAACGTCACGGGATTTTGTGACGTTTGAAGAATGAACCACACAAATATGCCAACGGTTTTTGCGCTTGAACTCAGCAACTAGGTCGCTTTGGAGGGAACAAAATTTCGGAATTTGGGTTTGGTTTTTCTCAGCACAGCCCGACAGATCTTGGCTATCTCAGTTAAAACTAATGTTTAAACAGGTGCTCTTTCACATTGTTAAGGGACGCTTACAAATCATTTTCTCGGTTCATGGCGCAATATGGGCGATTTACTGGAATGTAAGATGAAGTAAAGTCTATCATGTTTTAACCCTCACCTTATGGGGACCGTTTCTCACCTTCGCCATACGGTACGGGGGGGGCTGATAGGCCCACTGTTAACTTACAAACCAAGAACATAGAGCAACGCGGTAAGAACCATTATGTTGTCTGTCATGTGAGGAGTCTAACAGCATGAAATTTTTAGGTTACAGGTCAACGGGTGACCTTCCAGGTCAAGTGAATGACCTAAGATCGACCACATCCGAAAATAGCGATTCTGCTCCGTCCGTCGTCATTATTGATGTTATGAAAATCCAATTATTTAGTTAACGTCAAGTTGTTGGCCGTTCAATTAGCTATCTGATTATATATCGATTTTTATATCTGAGATATTTAATAACCTCTTATGTCACGGAAAACTTCACCATAGATGATAGTTTCTTTGGGCGATTAGCCTTAGCAACCTCGACTCGATCACGTCAAGAATAGCGATCAGAAAAGCTAAATATTAGATATTGATAATTTCAAATAAAAAGGCATGTTTCTAAACCGGTTTTGTCTCATAATTACAAAAAAGTATTTATTTGTTCGTATCTGGCAAACAAAATTCCAAAAAAGTGAATACAAAATGACGTTATCAGTTTCTTTCACTTAGGGAGCCATCACTCAGTCAGAAATAGAGATAAATGCTTTGAAAATGGTTTTTTGGTGTTTTTTATTTATCACTTCTCTTACATATATTCCGTTTTTAGCATCTTTAAAAAAATCACTTTATTGTGTTTTTTTTCAAATACATTTTTTGGGGGGGTGGAAAACCCTAAAAAAATTAATTCCGATACAACCATTTTGAAGAGAATGTTATATTATGTCTTTTCCGTTTCCTGTTTGCAATTTGCTGCAAAACTCCATTGTCTACTATTTTTCAAATATTTGCTGTTTTTCTATCCACATGACGTCACTAAAGCATCATTGCTTCCCAAACTACTTGACTGATTTCGTATAAAAAATGTGAAATGACACGTGTTATTGCTATAAACTTAGCTACTAAAAATTTCAGCAAGATGCGTCGCACGTGTACAAAGTTATTCTGGAAAAACGCCAGGGGGCCTGTCAGGCCTCCCTCCCGTAAGGCGAAGGTTATTGGACTATATTGTTTTCTTTTATAATCCGATTTTAGAAGCCGAACTATTTAAAAAGTTAACCATCATCAATATTATAAGTGATAACATGCATACTCTTAATTAAACATAATAGCTGTACTACACGCAGTAAAAAATCGAAATATGAAATATAATATATTTAAAATAAATAGTGTGTGACGTTTCTGTTGTCTCCCAGATGACCCTGTCTGTCAGCGTCTCGCCGGCGTGTGTGACGTCACTGTTGTCTCCCAGATGACTCATTCTGTTAGCGTCTCCCCGGCGCGTGTGACGTCTCTGTTGTCTCCCATATGACTCCGTCTGTCAGCGTCTCACCGGCGTGTGTGACGTCACTGTTGTCTCCCAGATGACTCCGTCTGTCAGCGTCTCCCCGGCGCGTGTGATGTCTCTATTTTCTCCCAGATGACTTCGTCTGTCAACGTCTCCCCGGCGTGTGTGACGTCTCTATTGTCTCCCAGATGACTTCGTCTGTCAGCGTCTCCCCGATTCGTGTGACGTCTTCTGTTGTCTCCAGGATGACCTCGTCTGCAAACGTCTCCCCGCGCGTGTGAAGTCTCTGTTCTCCCAGATGACCCCGTCTGGTCAGTGTTTCCCCCGGCGCGTTGTAGTGGTGGCCTGTTGTCTACCAGAATGACTCCGTCTGTCAGCGTCTCGCCGGCGCGTGTGACGGTGAATCGAGGCGAGCCGTTTCGTCTCAGCTGTTCGGCGTCTCAGCCGGCCTTGCTGCACTGGCTGAAAGACGGCCTGAGGCTAGAATCCAGTCCGCAGCTGACCATCAGACAAGGTAATGTGGTCCTACAGTCTCAGGCGAGGTGTACTATGGTGCCCTCAGACAACACACGTATGGCATCAGCGAGCGTGCTTCAAATACACTCTAGGGAGAGGCAAGACACAGTGCAAGCTAATGAATCATTGACTTGCTTACAATGGAATCTAAATGAGAATGTTTTGGTCGAGCCCTATCTGTGCCTTACTGAGCCAGCCGAGTCGAAGTTCATCGCCAAGCACAGCTGAAATCATCTAACCACTTCTCGTGCCAGGGAAATCATACTATCTGGCAGAGGCCGCACAGTTCCATCTGCTCCCTTTAAGCTTCGTCTCGATCCGTCTCGATCCGTCTCGATCCAGCTCGATCCAGCTCAAACCAGCTCAATCCAGCTCGATCCAGCTCGATCCTTCTCGATCCTTCTCGATCTCGAACACATCGTTAATTAGCGGTGAAAGCTAATCATGCCGGGCCTAGGCTCTGACTCAGTCAGGCAGCGTCAGTCACACCCATCCACCACTGTCCTCACTTCAGCCAGCCTGCTTCACCCGACACTGGTGGCCAAAACCTTACTGAATGCAGCGGGGTGTTCTCTGTTAATAATGCACGGTGCAAGTCATACTGGTCAGAATGCGTATGAGGCAAAACTGGCTGCTGAGCGGCTGTGCTGCCTTTCGACAATGCTGGATAGCATCGGTCACTGTGGCGCAACAGCAAACACAAAGACAGCTCAAATAAAGCTTACTTGGTTGGAGTTGCTGATATATCGACAGCTGCTGACAGACGCCGAAATCTGGGGCTCAGCACAGCAGAAGATATATGTGATTCAGTTTCCGATCCTGCTGTGTGCCGACGGGTTTAGACGGTTTGATTGAAACAGCCTTTGTGGCTCTGTGATCATGTCTGGGCGTTCTTTGTTGAGCAGGGTACCAGTGTGCCTTCCTGCCTTCCTTGATACTGCCAACCTTGCCTACCTTGGTACTGACGTGTAGTGGCATACTTTAGTTAATGTTTTCAATTAGCAATAGTTGACATATCATTAAATGGCTCCGCTCTTCAGTTAGTACTTTGCTCTACTGTCGTTACTGAAAATATTTCCCGCGGGACACCGTCTGGCTTGCGCGTTTTTATCATGCAGCAAGGAAACAAAATAATTCCTTAGTACAATGATGTTTGTCTTAGTCTTGATCATGCAAAGTAATTAATTAATTGTTAACGGAAATTTGTATGGCAGTAACCAAAATGAAGGGAATTTTGAATATCAAGATTCAAGGGATGCAACTAAATTTGTTATTGGTATGATCAACAATATAACCCCTTTAAAACCAAAAAACCTTCGATAACTCTTAGATGGTAAATGTTGCAGCGTGACGTCGTTTTATTTCGATACCCGGCTGCTGGTAAAATTGTCATATATGTGCCACACAATATTTCCAGGAAATTGGTTACGCGCAGGTCACGGTGCAGTGAACAGTTCACCTCGCAGGTCACGGTGCAGTGAACAGTTCACCTCATAGGGCCACGGTACAGTGAACAGTACACATCATACTTCATAGGTCACGGTCGGTACAGTGAACAGTTCACCTCATAGTTTCATAGTAGAGATCTACATGGGGCGGCTATCCCCATGGCCGGCCGAACTCCACGGCTAATGGGGTGGACCGGACTGGAAAATCTCTAGATCATGGCTATGGCTACGGCTGTGGCTGTATATTCAACTGTGAATTTGTTTTTCCATCAATCTTATCAAACAAATCATGGTTAAAAGAAGCCTTGGCATGTTGCCCTAACGGTAGACTGAAAATAAACACATAATGTGAATTTGCAAAAATCACCACGGCTGGCCATCGGCCAGCCATTGACATTTGGGAGTGGCTGTGGCTGGCTGTGGCTGTGATGCCATGGCTATGGAACGGCTAGGCCAAGCAAAATAATCAGCCATGTCGAACTCTACTTCATAGGCCACGGTACAGTGAACAGTTCACCTCGCCGCAGGCCACGGTACAATGAACAGCTTTACCTCGCAAAACACGGTACAGTGAACAGTTTACCTCGCAGGCCACGGTACAGTGAAAAGTTTACCTCGCAGGCCACGGTACAGTGAACAGTTTACCTGGCTTTGTACACTAAGACTCAATTGGCAGCACTGGCAGCAAATAAACCAATGCAAATGTTACACAAAAGAATCGCCCCATTCCTAAAATTAAGTTACGACATGACTGATTATGGGTTTCCTCATATAGTATTTGTCAGTCAATTGCATTTGTAACCAAGTCCAGTTGGGCTAAGAAGGCAGATGATTAGGGGGCTGATTCCAAGCATGAAGATTTTCCCAGCTTCCAAATTCAGGAATCTTTATAATATATCGATTCGACGAGCCAGAAGTATACCACCTTCTCTGCCTAGAAAACTGAGCATCTCGCGAGCTAAGTCCAAGGCAGACAGTTTACAAATACTTGTCATATCATGAGACTCCGCTACATCATCGTCCGGTCCTGTGTCTCATTGTGTGATGCGTATCTCATTGTGCCCACGCCGTGCCAGTGCTCTGCAGCACCTTCACAATGGCCGGGGGGCGCTTCGACGCCCCCTTCGACTTTGGCTCCTATAAGACCTAGACATCAACCAAAAACGCAGTTCGAGAGCTCGTCAAAAGAAATTTTGAAACTGTTTCAATAACAAATAATCATGTCAATACTAAGGTCACAAGAGGTCATCAAAGGTCAGATTTTTAAGATTTAGGACTTAGCTCCAAATACACTCAAACATCTCGGGAACTATGATAGCTAAGAACAAACGAAAAACGCAATCGAAAGCTATCGAAATTTGCAATTACCTACAGACCCTCAAATTTGAGCTCAGGTCAATGGTTGAGGCTCCAGAGGTCATCGAATGTCAAAAAGTATAAAAGTATATTTTTTGTCAAAACTATTTTCGAAAATTACTGTTTAGCTTGCCCCATTAAGATGCGGCAGTCATTTTAACACCATCGTGTTTGTTTCGTCAAGGTGCAATTTAAAATGTAAATTATGGCAAGGTAAGATCAACCTAAAAATTTGACCTTAGGTTGTAGGTTAAGTGGTTTCCTAATTAGGTCATGTTGCATATTGGACAGGACTCTTCCCTGTCCCCCTCTCTGGAGGTGCCCCTGCTGCTCGCTGGCTCCCTCTGATCATCTCCTCCCTGGAGGTGCCCCTGCTGCTGC
>VOPJ01002135.1:0-23402 GCA_014673585.1 Semibalanus balanoides
AACGTCATTTTCTACCAAATGACTAAACCAATTTCAGTGAAATTTTGCCAGCATACGTATAATTGTTGTCAATTCAGCTAGTAAAATTCCAGCAAGATGCGCCGCATGAGTAAAAAGTGATTTCAGAAAAACATCAGGGAGGCCTGTAAGGCCCCCTGAGGCGAGGGTTAATTTTCAAGCTGGCTACAAGTTTATCATGGCCTGCCGAGTTCCGAAAAAAGTGACGCGAACGATATGACGTGGACATCGGCCCCTAAAACACCTAAAACAGTACCTAAATCAAACCAAATGCGGTATGTTTAACATGGAAATCCACAATAAAAATGTTGCAAAGGCATGCACGCAGACAAAACGGATATACATTTTTCGTAATTTCATCCGACCCCTCAATAATTATCGGTGACGCCCTTGCGAGTTGGTATGAGATAAACTTTATTATTGATTACCTACGTATTTATATGCTACGGAAATGGTGTTATGGTGTTCTGTGTGTTTTCAAGTGATTTCCCCCCATTTTTTACCCCCAAAAACGAAAAAAAACAATTTTTTCCGAATAGATTTAAAAAAAAAGTATAAAAAAATCATAAAAAATCGGATAAAATCGTATTTTTTAATCTCATGTGCCAAATAAGGTGAAAAGCCCAAATCCGTAAAGAAAACAATGGGGGTACCTTTTTGCCGGAAAAAGTTGGCCCCCCAAACCGAGGGGCTGGATCCGCCCCTGATCTGCAGTGACATGAAAAGTATCCTGTTTTCTTATCTGCCAAGGTGGCGTCACATTATTGCTTTTATAAAACATCATGATCAAACACTTTTCTTACTTTTAAAGTTTTAAGCATCATAGGTACACTGCAAACAGGACTCGACCACACGTATGCCGTTAGCGCGTGCGTTCCGAAACGTGCATTAAATAACCAAGCTCAGCAGTCGTTCTGAAGCTTGAAGCGGCTGCTATGGGCGACAAATAACTTCATCTCAACGGGAAAAGATCACCAACCGCACAACACATTCACATGCATACATAATTATACAGTTTGTATAGAGTAGAGCCATGTTCCAGATACGGTCTGTAGATTAGAGCAACGGTAAAGATATGATTCGAACCGCAATGACGAGAGAAACACGATGGTACCAAAATAAGTGCTGTATATACTTTGAAGAATAAAAAAGTTATTAATGAACAAACATTTGTCTGAAAACAGGTTTTTTTAGACGATTTGTTGAACCTCTAGACATGCCAATACCATTGACCTGAGGTCATTTTATGATGCCTTATGAGTGAAGCAATTAAAAGCTTACCAGTTATTTGTTTGGATTCTCCTACTGCCATATAGTTTCCGAGATGTATATAGGTTAAGGTTTTTCCCTTGTAAAATATCTATGTTTGTTGACAAATAGAGTAAAAAAATTGATTATGACGTCAATTTGACCTTTTGAGATACATTGACCGTCAAGGTCACTCAAGATTGACAAAATATGGAGTTCAATTATGTTCTCGATCCTTTGTCTCACACCAAAGTTTCAATGCTTTCTAGCTGTCGTTATGGCAGCCGGAGATCTGAAGGCGGGTGGGGCGGAATAAGACCCGAACTCAATTAATAGGCCTCGCCCCGACACGATGTTCGTATGACTTTTTCATACCCCCAGGCACTAATAGTGTTAATATTAAGATACGTCTGCTTTTTTTAAATTTATCATCAGGTTTTCTAGTCATAATTCTCAATTTTTTAAGGGAATAACTTTTCTTACATGGCCCTTGATCTTTATATGTTTGTTAATATATTCCCAAAATCTTTGTCTATAGTGAACACAGCTCTGCGCGGCCTGATTGAGCGTGTGTATATCAACAATCCACTCCATAATATCTTTTCCTTCGTCATCTGAGGTAATTTCGTTTTTGTTTATTGTAAATTTGACTCGCTGTATGACAATACTTGGTAATAACAAATATACAGGGTGATAGATAGACCGTAATTTTTTACGGGACATGTAAGTCTTAATTTTAAAGTATGCCTTCGTTGCCGACGCCAATATTAAATGCTGTTAAATCGACTGTCGGAGGCGGCGGCGACTGCAGCGCCCGCAGCGACGCCAGCATGTCCGCCAATTATACTTCACGTCAAGTAGACGGCGGACCAGACGAAAATGAGCTAGTCCTGTCTCGCATCGGGTTGTCTGTGGTGAAGATGACGAACCCTGGGCAGTAAGATCGTACTTAGGGTGGGGCATCATTGGATGTCTCGATGGATGCAGCGGAACGGAAGATATGTGCCATCTGGTGGGAACTATGCCGCAAGGGCTTGCTAAGGAATTCTCACTGGGGGGGGTTGGGCAATTCGAAAAAAAATATGCTAAGGATATTGAGTTATAGCGCAGGAACGTAGTTCAGGATTTTGTCGGGGGGGGGGGGCACTTCAGTGGTAGAATCAATCACTTGGCTCGTCAAGCCAAATTTTGTTGACCGGGGGGGGGGGGAGGGTTAATAATAAGGACTCGCATTTAAATCTAGTGGTAATTTAGTTTATAGTTTGCTCGGGGGGGGGGCATGGCCCACGTGCCCTTTTTCCCCCCCCCCTTCATACAAATCCTCCTCCCCGACATTCTTATACATACATTATTTCGGATAAATTTTAACGGTGGTAATATGACAAACATAAGTATAAAACATAAATCAAATAGCAGAATGAGCAATAATAAAGCTGAATGAAAATGCTAAATTTTAACACGGCACACACCCAAGGCCACAGCTATGATGCCATTTTTTTAAAACGATTGGAGACCGAATAGGAACGGAACGAAGGAACCAGCCGGCGCCATAGCTTTACCAATCCAACTAGATTGGCCAAATATTAACTCATTTACTGAAGGAAGATGTAAGCAGCTTATATAAGGGATAATTTATTTAGAAGCAGTTCTTAACCAGGGCCCTGCCGGTGCTCGGCGCCAGCTCACTCGTGCAAGGGGAGGCATCTGACGCCCCCTACAAAAGACAAGCTCGGCTCATATCGGGATTAGGTAGAATCCACAAATGCCGTTAGATACCTCGTCTAAATTCGTGTCAAAATTGTTACATCGCTCGGTCAAACATTGTGGCTGTGGTTCGACCATAAACTTTTTTGGAGGCGATGGCACTTTACGTGAACTGGTGAATTAAACTGAGATGATCCTAGTCAAAATGTTTACTTAATCAGATGCGCAATTCATGCCAAAACACCTGCTGCCAGAAACGGTAGTGCTGCATGCCACCAATTCCGAAAAAATAGGGGTGTCACATTATCGGTCGTGTTGGCCAAATGCTGGCACACAGCACACAGCCCTAAATTTATTCGTCGGATATGCGGTGAAATGTGTTATTCAATCGAAATATGGCTGTGTGGGCCAAGGACGCCATTAAGGGGGATGGGGATGGCCACCACAGAAGAGACAACAAATTAAAACATCACGAAGGAGAAGAACACTGCTTCACCGATATTCCCCCGGTTTCGTCGTGTGATGTGAAGAAGGGTTTTTTGGTTAGTGTATGTTTCTAGAACCTACGAATTTTTCAGCCTAGCCTATTTTCCATTGATCACCGTGGCTGAAACCATGGTATATGTGTCAGATGCCTGATATACGGCCAGAAACAAGGGAGAGCCCAGATTTGCAAAAATGACTCTGGGCGAAATCCCAAAAACTATCAAACGATAAAAAATAATAGGGTTATGCTTCTTTCTTGATTAATGGGTGAAATAGTTTACTTGCTTTCGCTAATATTTTGTTACAAATAATTTACGTCATTTTATGCTGATTTCATGCGGTATGGAGATTTTGTCTTCTTTTTGGCCCCTTGGATCAGCCATTGGTCAGAGTAAAAAAATGAAGGAGCCAAAAACATTTTTGGGGGACCAAACTCAACATTGCTCAGCGCCGAGGGTCACCCCAAACGTATATAAATCGACACCTGTTCTCCACGCTTATTTCGAACCGACGCGACGAGGGGCCGATGTCCATCCTCAAGATATCAAAGCTACGCTAGGTAGCTGTAACGGCGTATTATTGGTTTTAAGTTGAAAGCATGCTTCAGCAACGCATTTATATAGTTAACAAACCGCACAATCGTATGTTATGTAACGGCGTATTATTGGTTTTAAAGGGACACTGCCACCTTCCCAAAAGTTCTCAAATGTACGCCGCTTGTAGTGCTTCATATGATTATGAAGTAATTGCTGCCGAACACGTTTATGACATTTGTTTCTCACAAACATTGCCCAATTTCATAAAAAGTTGCGTTTTAATATTTGGGCTGATGACGTCATTTGAAGGAATTTGGGGGAATTAAGAAAACCTTCACGCTGCCATAAATATGACTAGTGTATGGCTAATGTATGGCCAAAGGTAAAACAAGTCTACAGTAATAAAATCTTAGTAAAGAGAAACGACGACATCGGATCAGGGTCCCCGTTCAAATACATTGGGGACTGGGAATGTTACAGATGTCAAAACCAAACTCGAATTTATCTGTGATTCGACCTCAGTCTTAACTTATACCATACATCAATTTCAATGGCCAAGCACCGTAAAAAATGGCTATCCTCACTCAAATATACTGTTAAGGTGCAGTGTCTCTTAAGTTGAAAAGCATGCTTCAGTGACCCTGGTAATACGCTTTACAAAACCCACAAATCATTATGTTATCTACGAACTTTGCTTCCACTGGGGGGGGGGGGGGCAAATCTGGCCAGCAATCACTGGGGGGGGGGGGAGCAATAAGGCATTTGTTCTCCCCCCATAACATTTTATCCGCGACTATGCAGTAAAGTAAAAAAACGTCGGATGACTGAAGGAGTTTTGTTAAGTCTAGTGTTGCATCATATATATATTAATATTATTGTGCCCGCTCGTGACGAATTAACAGTTTCACTGCGAGGGCAAATTGGTTCCACTGGGGGGGGGAATCCATCCACTGGGGGGGGGGGCATTTGCCCCCCAGTTAACATGTTATCCGAGGCCCCGTACTATGGTGATGTGCATCAGAAACGTTGCCACTTCGCCTTCAAGTCACAGGTTCGTGAAGTGAGCCCACTCGAAGTGATGAGAGTGCTTGAACCCGAATTTCAAGAGACCAGACGCGAGATCAAGATGTGATTGTCGATCCAGGATCAGCAGTTGGTGAAGAAGATGTCAGAGGGCATCCGGCAGCGAGAAGATGGACATTTTCAAATGCCGCTTCCACTGAAGAGTGAAAAGATGTCCCTGCCGAACAACAAGACTGTGGCGATGCAAAGAACGAAAGGACTGAAGTCGAAGCTGGTGAAAAATGAATCCTATCGTCTCGACTACACTGGATTCATGGGAGCGACTCTGACCAAAGGGGTATGCAGAGGAGGCAGGGACGTATCCAAGGGGGGGCCACGGGGGCCATGCCCCCCCCTGAGCGAAATAAATTCACAATAGATATGTTTTTTTTCGGTACAAGTTTTTTTATTTGCATACAAGCAAGCATACAAAATTAGGGCACACTCCAAAATTCTTCACATACAGTACTGGCGATGTTTACCTAATGCTGACACTCTAGCCAATTCAACTTAAATCAGGAAAAACACAAACAAACAAACAGTTTCACATATGACCTGGTCATTACAATTCACGGCCATACTTAGCACACACGCACCGGCAAGAGAAGCGGAAACATGCGCCGGCCACGCGAAGCGGGGCGGCAGCCAGCGCGGGAAGCAGCGAGTGGGACGACCAGCACGCGGCAGCAGCACGACCTCTCTCCACGCGGACAGCAAACGGATCCTCCCCTCAGCCGCAGCTACGCGCAAACGGCCGGCACACCTTGACCCAGCGCCAACCGACGCCACTGAGAACAAGGAAAATCAGCAGCGGCACAGTCTGGAAGGAATTTCTCTGAGGATGTTTGGAGTAAAATGGAAAATAATTAGGGGAGGGGGGCAAGAGTGAACAGATGATTAACTAAGTATGTTTGCGTGTGTAGTTGCATACTAATCGAGTTCGTGTGTGTGTGTGTATCATTCTTGTATGACTGGAGGAGTATGGGTGTAATGTGCCATGAGCGTGTCTTTGAATGCGTGTTGATAACTGTCAATATTTGTTTCTGGTAATATTTTCAACTGTTCATTATATCGTAATACTCTGTCTATGTTTCTGGATAATTTAGCAGAGTGAAGCACTCGCCTTGTGGGCTTCTATTGCAGGCTGCTAAAAATGGTTGAATTGAATAGCTTACAATTGTGAATTGTCAAAGCACTAATATAAGTTAGTTTTTGCAATGGAGCATATTATTATGTGTGTTTTTTCAGCCATTCATCCAGGTTTGGAGAAAAAAAAAAAACAACTGTTCTGTTACTAGCGTTGCATACGAGTCCAAGAGTCCTCCAAAGTACGATCTCAGTACGGTCCGAAATTTGTGAATGAAAGTCTGGACCGCTATGCACTCCACACTAGATAGAATGAGTTCTCTGAAACCCGAAACCCCACCCCCCCCCCGGTCAGCAACTTATGGCTGAGGAGCAAAATGTGATTTCATACTAGATAGAATGAGATTTTAGGAACAATTTTTTTTTTTTCGACGTGGCCCCCCTGAGCGAAATCCTGGCTACGTGCCTGAGAGGAGGTTCCCATGGATGAACAGACGCTTAACAACGACAGGAAATGAAACATCTCTCACCATTGAGTCTGTCATTAGCAGAAACCCGACAAGATCCGCGTCGTCTTCAACTGCAGTGCCGAGTTCAAGGGCTACGTGTTGAATAGTCGCCTTCAACAGGTCCCTGACACAGGGACGTGGGAACCGGGGGGGGGGGGCAGAGGGGGCAACTTCTCCCAACTTGGAGCTGGGGGGCGGACGGCCCCCCAACTTTTTTACACGATCACTCTTCTCTGTATTAAAGCACTACTTTCCCACATACTTTCGACGGCAAGAAGGAGAGTAAAAAGCAACAAAAGTAGGAAAAGTAAATGTTTATGGCATATGGAATTGAGTAATGGACAGAATGGGCGACTTTGACTATTGTGCACAACATGTTGTGGTGCGCGATGGCGACGCGGACTTTAATCCTCGGAACAGAGAGAGTTTGTGAATTGGCATCTCGGCATCGGCATAACGCTGCGTATTCCACAGCCAAGGCCAACGCCTTGCTGCCGAACAGTGCGCGATGAAACGCTCAGGAAGTAGCTTACTTTGAATTCCTTGTTTTAAAAAGAAGTCAGATGCAGCTTCTGGGTAGGTCACGATGTGTGTCATTGTTAAGATACCTAATTGAGCTCCTTAGACAAATGATATGCCTGCAGGGACGTGGGAACCGTGGGGGCAACGGGGGCAACTCGCCCTCTCAACTTTTGACCTGTGGGGCGACGCCCCCCATAGGTGGATCCAGAACGAATTATTTTGTCAGTTGTGTGTGTGTGTGTGGGGGGGGGGGAAATCCCAAAAAGTCTCGCATATTTCTGAAAACTCATCGGATTTCGCTTGCTTATGTATCAGTAACTGTTTTAAAACAAACTTTCCTTTGTAAAAGTTGCTTAGTTTTACGATAATCTCAAGAAATGTGCCAAATTTGCGCCGATTTTGGGTGGTTTGGGGGGGGGGGGCATGGCACCGTGGCTCCCCTCTGGATCCGCCTATGCGCCCCTCCCCAAACTTTGGAGCTAGGTGTCGTCCCTCCCCATCTTTTACCATGATATTTTAACTTTGAATTAGATCAACGGCATTGTCTATTAAAATTTGTTTCTGTTGCAGTTCCAATCAAAAATAAAAATAAAAATTAAACTGCATTGAATTTGGAACTGGTTTTTCATCTTTCCATCTAAACACTGCATATTTGACCATCGTTAGATGGAAACACTACTAAATACAGCGCACACCTAATATATTATATGTTTCTTCATCGTTACCTTGATAGAGCTATTTCTTGGTTACAATCACGGTAGATAAAATACTCATGGTCACAATGTTGTAATGTTTTTTGGAGGTATATCCCAGGTAACAGATACCGTTGTAACAACGTTGTGAAAAATCAAGTTGGAATTTTACGTTTTAACAACGTTGCGACAACGTCAGAATGTTGTGAAGAAAAAGTAGTTAAACGTCGCTGTTAACGTACACAACGTTGTTATCGTTACGATGTCACAACTTTGTTCTAGTATCTTGGGAGGAACAGCTCGCAATGTGGTAAAATTTTCTGAATTGAGCATATACACCATCTTACTAAGATTATTGATCGACCACGTAAGCCACGTTTGCTATGCTTGTCAAAATTATCGTTGTAGCAACGTTGTTTCAACGTTTTGTGGGCGTTACAGAGTAACGTTATGACAACGTTCCTGGGAGTCTACAAAATTACACTATCAAAACGTTGTGTAGTTGTGTTGCAACCTTGTCACAACGTAGCGACAACGCAAATTGTTAGCTGGGATGCTACTATTCATGACATTTACTAGGCGCCACAAAATAAATAACATTTAGTGTTTTTGGTATGGGGGTAGGCCACGTTGTTTCATCTTTTTAGCAAAACGCGTCATTATATATTTGTGATGTCGACTCTGCTCCCCTGACGTTCAGCAGAGAAATATTCGGTCATGGGTCGAAAAAGGAAAAGTGGTCACATCGAATTCCGGATCATGGTAGTCGCCGGCAATGACGCATCCAGAACGGGTGGCGATATATTTGGGATAATCCTGTTGGCGATACAACGGGTGGCGACCACAGCAATATATCGCTTTTTTAGCTATCATTTTTGCTACCTCAGGTCCGCCAAAAAGTTCGCCCCCCCCAACTTGAAAGTACTTCCCACGCCCCTGCCCTGACATGACTAACAGCCTCACCATAATCCTGTGTCGCTTCCGCAATCAGCCTGTGGCGGTCTACTGTGACTTGCAAGCGATGTTTTACCAGGAGGGTGCAGACGCCAGAGATCGCAACCTCCTCAGGTTCCATGGTGGAAAGACGGTGATCTGGAGAAGGAACCAAGTGAGTACAGGATGAACACTCACCTTTTTGGTGCAACACCTTCACCGACGTGCACAATGCTTGCGCTGAGAGCTAAAGCCGACGGCTATCAAGACAGTTATGAATAGGAAGAGCCGAATTCGTGAAAAACGACTTTTTATTGACGATGGCCTCACCTCTGTTCAGGATGTTGAAACAGCAGCCAGCTCAATTGATGCGACCAGAAGGCTGAGTGAAGATGGAGGCTTCAGAGTTCACAAGGTCGTCTCCAACAGCATCGATGTTGTGAAAATTGAAGTCTGTGCCGGCGGAGAGTCACTGTGCATGACTGCAGAGTCTGGAAGTCTGCTAAAGAAGTCTTCCCGTTCAGCGGATGCTGGGAGTAGGGTGGAACGCATAAACTGACATGTTCTCCATCCAGGTGAGGCCAGTAGCCAGGTAAGTGAACAGGAGAGGCATCAGTGGTCAGCTCTGTGTTTGACCCGCTGGGCCTGGTCTCTTCTTTCGTTTTGAAGGGCAAACTGATCCTGAGGGAGCTGTGCCGCGAGGGCCTTGGATGGGACGAGCCCATACCAGGTGACGTGGCCAGAGCATGGGAAGAGTGGACAGCAAGCATGCTGGCCTTGACGAACTTTAGCGTTCCACGGACCACGATGCTACGTGCAAGATGGGCTGGAAAACAAGATGAAAGTCGAGCTGCATCATTTTTCTGATGCCAGTTCAGTTGGCTACCGAAAGTGTAGCTACCTGAGGACAGTAGGCAGCGATGGACTGGTTCACTGGTGATGAGTAATGATATGAGTTTCGTGTGGCGCCGACGAAGCCAATAACCGTACCGAGGCTCGAACTGACAGCTGCTGCGCTCTCAGTCAAGATCAGTATTTTTCTGCAAGATGAGCTGAGACTGTCAAACATAAAATAAGTATTTTGGACAGACAGCAAGATAGTATTAGGGTACATCTCAAACGAAGCAAGACGGTTCCACGTATAGGTGACAAGCCGCGTACAGCAGATACGTGATCATACCGAACCAGTCAGTGGAGACACATAATGACGGAGGAGAACCCTGCAGATTTCGCCTCCCGAGAAGTGAAAGCAGACGAGCTTGTGAGAAATGATGTGTTGTGGCACGGTTCGTCGTTTCTAGCAAGGGCAACTCTTCCCCAGAGCGAGAGCCGAGAAGCATCATGAGGCTGGAGATGACGACCCTGAGGTAAAGAAGTCAGCTTCTGTCTGCAGCTCTACTGCGACACCGCAAAAGAAGTTCGCTGAGTTACCAGAGAGGTTAGAGTACTTCTCGGACTGGAGAAGGGCGAAGCAAGCGATAGCAAGATGCATCCTATACGTGAAGAAACTTGGGTCACTGCGTGATGATGAAGAGAGGCACACTGTAGACTGAGCAAGTGATAAGACTGTAGGTCAAAGTCGAGGATCTGACTGAAGCAGAAAAAATCGTTCTCAGAGCGCTGCAATAAAAAGGAACTGTACGTTCGAGCCAGTGGCATATTTAGAAATCCGCCAAGCGGGGGGGGCAAGCCCTCAAGGGGCGCCAAAACCACTCATTGAAGGGCCGCCGCATGCGAAAAAAATTGCTGAGCAGGGGGGGTAGGGCTTCCGATAAATTTCCGAGGGCGCCTATGATTTACCAATTTGGTAACTCGTTCCTCCCAATATCTTTAAAAGGCGCCCTCCGGTCCAATTTACCTCTGAAGGCACCCTCCAAATATCTCCGAAAGGCGCCCTACGATACATCTCCGGGGCGCCCTCTCAAATAGCTCGAGAGACACCTCTGTGAGACCGGAGGGCCCCCGCCTCAGCACTCAGGCGAAAACGCCTTTGGAGGTATTTAGGAGGGCGCCCTCGGCCTCGGAGATAATGGTATCTGAGGGTGGATTTTGACTATGTGAGAAGGCGCCTTCAGAGGGTGAATCGCATCTTAGGGCCTTGGAGGTATGTGGGAAGGCGTCTTCGAGACGTATCGGAGGGCCGCCTTCATACGCTCTCGTATATGTATCGGAGAACCACCGTACGTGTATACGAGGGACGCCTTTGAGGTAATAGTGGGGAGGGCGCATCGCAGAGTAAATCGGAGGGCGTCTTTGGAGCCTGCAGAGTGTATAATTTTGAGAGAGCGTTTTCAAAGGTCATGGGGCGCTTTGGGAAGGTATGTGAAGGGCGCCTTCTGTTGGTATCGGATGGCACCTTGGATGTGTACGGGAGGGCGCCTTTTGGAGGTATGTTTGAGGGCGCCTTCAGAAGTTTATCAAAGGGCGCCTGTGAAAGGCATGTTGGAAAGCGTAAGAGGTGTATTAAAGGTCGCCTTTGGAGCTATTTGGAGGGCGCTTTGAAGGAATGTGGGGAGGGCACCTTCAGGTGTACCGGAGCGCGCCCTACATTCAGTGGAAACGCGCTTTATATTTCGCGGAGCGGCGTCTCACATTCAGCGATGGGCGCCTTCGGCGCTTTACTGAATATGAGGTGCATTTCATGAAGCCGAAGGCGCCATTCGGCGCCTTCAAGTGCATGAGGGCGCCTTTCGGTCCATGAGGGCGCCTTCGGCGCCAAGGGGGGGGGGGGGCATGTGGCGGTGACCCCCCGTAAATACGCCCTGGTTCGAGCTTGACAACGCGGCGGCAAAGCAAGATCCGAGAAAAAGAAGGAAAACGAGGAGCAACAGAGCACCTGTTCCCCATGAAACGTTCTCTGCCTTCGATCCCATTGTGATAGATGGGCTGGCTTGTGTTGGTGGAAGGCTTCGAAGAAGCTGCTTTCCGGAGCAACTCAACAGGTGCACCTGGTGATCCTTCACAACAAGAGCGATGTAACGATTTTAACTTAACTGATCATCAAGCATTGTCACGAGGAAGTTGGACTTGCTGGACGCGGGCTCACGCTCGCACATCTGAGGTCATGCGGCTACTGGGTCATCGGAGGAAGACGTTCCATGTCATGTCTCATCCTGCGATGTGTGAATTATATGAAGCTCCGGGGTCATGTTATGAAACAGAAGATAGCCGACTTACCAGCCGTCTGACTGGAACCCGCTGCGCTGGTCAACTTCTCAGGCGTGGACCTGTTTGGTTCATTCCTCGTGCAGGAGCGGTGGAGCGAGGTAAAGAGGTCTTCTTTGCGTACATGTCATCGAGAGCAGTGCATATCGAGACTGCTAACTATCTATCGACTGATTCCTTTCGCACGCCTACCGACGATTTGTGAGCCGGAGAGGCCCTGTGAGAGTACTGCGGTGCGACAGAGGCACAAACTTCGTTGCTGGGAAGAGATCTCTGGAGGAAGCATTAGATGTGGTGGATAGTGACAAGATACAGAGAGAGTTGTTTAAAGAGGACTGTGACTGGGTCAGCTTTGCGATGAATTTTCCATCCACCAGTCACATGGGCGGCGTTTGGAGCGGATATTTCGATCCGTCGGGGCTGTCCTGGGCAGTCTATTAAATAATGCCACCAAGCACGACGACGATGAGCTCCTGCGAAATCTTCTGTGTGAAATTCAGGCAATCGTCAACAGCAGGCCGCTCACTTCCTTCAACATGAGTCCCGATGACCCTCACCCAATCTCCCCCGTGATCCTACTAATACAGAAAAGTAGTGTAGTTTTGTCTCCACCTGGTGCCTTTCAGAGGGGCGACATCTACTGCCGTCGACGCTGGCGACGAGTCAAGAACCTGGCGAACCAGTTCCGGCGGCGCTGGCGTTCGGACTTCCTCCCGAGCCTCCAGGAGAGGAGGAAATGGACGACGGAGTGCGACAACATCGAACCAGACAACGTCGTGCTCGTCGGGGACGACGCTTCCCGCTGCCGGTGGCCACTGGGGCGCGTCATTCAGGCATATCCTTCCAGCGACGGACTCGTCCGAATGGTCACCGTTCGCACCAAGGACGGGATGTATGGTCGTCCCATGCATACCTGGTGCGGTTACTCCCGTGGAAGGAATCTGTTCACCACCGGCGTGGACAGGACAGCGAGCAAGTGAGCATCTCAGGCTCGCCGGCGGCCGCCCTCGTGGCACCGGACGGTGTGTCTGTCTGTGGCCTGTGGCCACAGACAGTCTGTCTGTGGCCGGACAGTCTGTCTGTGGCCGGACAGCGGAGTGGCTGCCGCTGCCGGCCGGTGGTGCGCGGCTGCCGGCCTCGTGGTGGCGCGTGGCTGCGACTTTGTTGTTACGGACGGCGCGCGGCTGCTGACTACGTGGCACTGGACGCTTCGTGTCGGGCTGCGCGGGCTTCGTGACTGGCGCGCGCTGCTGACTACGTGGCACTGGACGCTTCGTGTCGGGGCTCGCGCGGGCTTCGTGACGCGTGCGGCTCTGACTACGTGGCACTGGACGCTTCGTGTCGGGCTGCGCGGGCTTCGTGACGGCGCGCGGCTGCTGACTACGTGGCACCGGACGCTTCGTGTCGGGCTGCGCGGGCTTCGTGACGGCGCGTGGCTGCCGGCTTGGTGGCGCCAAACAGTGCGTGATTGACCTATGTGGCGCGAGATAGCGCGCGGTTAGCTGGTATTGTTGTGCCAAGTAGTGCGCGGCAAGCCGACTTCGTGGCGCCAGACTGTACTTGATGAGGTATCCTGGAGGCAGGTAGTATGTGACGGACGTGCTTGCACATAAGTGTGGCGTATTGTTCTCCATTAATGTTGTGTACATTTGTGTTAAATTTACAGGGGGATGTAACTGCCGACAGGTAGCGCCACCGGCGCGCCAGCTACAGAGCGAGTTGCACAGATGGCGCTCATGCTTGTGTTTATTCCACTCGTTAACTGGCTCACCAGATGGCGCCAGAGGAAACGCCACGTTATCCTGACCGCCCGTCGACAATGGTGGCGCGACCTTGGACCCATGTGTGTCAGATATGTACACATAGTATATCGAATGGAATAATATTATCCGAACTGAACGCGACAAGGCGTCCGCAAAGAGTAAGATTAAACTTATTTGTCATGTCTATATTTTGCTTTGGAACATGTTCGACATAATAAATAGGAGTTGTGAGCGTTTACTGATCTTGTGTATTATTATTATTTCAGGTTTTACGTTACGCTATATTGTATGCAATATAGCGGCACCAAAGAAAGGCGAATTCTCGTTGAATGCAATGGCTGCTACAGTACAACTAAAGATTTAACCCGAGCAGGTATTTTTTTTTTTTTAGTTCTAGTGCTTGGGTGTTAGTAATTTAAAACAATGTAACATTTTGCGGTAAAATTTCACGCAGTAATATTATAATTTGTTACCTGCATTTTTGCGTCGCGTGCCAAAGCCACGATAATTCCACAAGAACTTCTTCAAGAAGAAATGTATCATAGATACTCAGACTTTTCGTCCAGACAAGGAGTTCAGGTGAAGACCTAATACGCGGTGACAATATTTATGCCTCCTGAGGCAAATATCCATCAATTTTGTGAGTGATCAAGGGTAATTAAGGAACGCTCTTTCGCGTGGTGGTGTCAATTTTGGATTTAAGTTTGACAACAATTTAACAAATGCATAACAAAATTGTGTTAACAAATCACATGTAATTTGCCCAATCGTTTATTTTTAGGAAATGACCACAGACGTATTCTATGATTCATCCTGATTACAAAAATATATACTTTTGCCAACTTAGCACATTCATTCTTGGAGAAAATATCCCTCAAAGGTAGTCCTTCTAAGTTTTCGAAATTTATCAAGGTCACAACCCCTAAACCATTAGGTTTGGAAGCGTGCCGTTCTCACGAACGTGTTCCGGACCATCAATAACCCTGTAAACCTAATTTCATCCAAATTCGTGAGATGGCGGTGTCAACCCCCATGTCGATTTGTCGTGGAATGCCCCTGCTATCTTTGAACAAAATACCCTCAAACTTAACTAAACTTTGTGGGACGAAGTCGATGAACACATGCTCTTTCTCTCTTCCCCGTTTATTGAACAACACTACCGAAAGCGCAAATCGTCGAAAAGTTGCTATCGAAATAAAAATACACCAACACGCCAACAACAAAATTATGCTGGCACATGAAGCGGCCCTTTACCAGAAACACTCACTCGACAAGAAGTGAATATTACGCAGTACGCAATGTGCTGGGCAGTGCGCAATCTGCGGTGACGTTCTGCATCCCTTCCCAGCCTAGAAGAACGTGACGGAGGCGCTGAAGCCGGTCTGGAGGCTGGGGTGCTGCTGACGGAACGTGTGCATCTCGATCACCAGCCGGTTGCTGGTGGTGGTGAGGGTGGTGCCCTGAAGCTCCGTGCCACAGGCCACCCGGTCCGGCCGCGAGTCGCTGTTCAGGTGCAGCGAGATCCAGTCCCATTTGCATTTCCCGCCCCACCGGAAGATAACCCGCGCCGTGTCAAACCGGATACGGATGCACTTGTTGGACGGCGCCGTCACCCGCCAGATGCAGTGCTCGCCTGCCGGGTACAGGGACGGGTAATTGCGCGAGGTGATGGTGCCTGGCTGGGTGATTAACTGGTTGCCGCACGTGAGGCCGTAGTAGCGACCGGTGACTCTCTCACAGCGAGTTCCGCTGGTGCCTGGCGGGCACACGCAGCGGCAGTAGCGGTCCACATAGCCGCCGTTGATGCAGCGAGGCACGCAGGTGCAGGACCGGTCGCACTGGTACATGAGGTTGGCCAGGTGCCTGTCGCGGTGTGAGAGACCCAGGCGCTGTCCGATCTTGCCGGCCAGCAGCACGTCGTTGGTGACGATGGTCGGCTGCCCGTTGCTGCTGAAACTGAAGCTGCCGTAGTGCATGAGGGAGCCGAGGTCGTACTGGACGCCGAGCGACTGCTCGTCCGCGCGCACCTGGAAGTTGTGCAGGGAGCTCGAGATCACGTTCTCGGTGAGCACGGAGATGTACGAGTCTCGGTCGTGACGCGACTGCTCGTGCCAGAAGCCGAGCGCGTGTCCGATCTCGTGCGCCACAATGCCGAGGGTGGCGCAGCCGTAACCAATGCTGATCGACTGGCCAGAGTTGCTGTTCCGGCGGCCAACGCTCGACCAGCAGCCGCTGGAGCGGATGAAGCGAATGTGGGGAGCACTGTTGTAGGACACGGGACGCTCGTAGAGATAGACGCAGGTGCGGTAGCGCCAGTGGCTGATGGCGGACAGGATGACGGCTCGGTCGGGCTCGGACGAGCTGGTGATGACGAACGGTACGAATCGGCTCGGCCAGGGGTTGGTGGCGCCCTTCCGGCTGGCGCGCTGTTCGGCTGTCAGCAGGATGTCGCCCTCGAACAGCGCAATGCCGTCCCGGGTCACGTTCATCGGGTTCTCCAGAGGGTCCAGCTGGCCCAGCAGTTCGGCCTCGAACGGGTCAGGAGGAGGTAGCGTGGCGTCGTCGATCTTGAAAGGGTCGGGCGGCAGAATGGTAATGGTGTCATTCTGTATGGCCGCAAAGGCGGCGGCCACCAGGAGACTTACCAGCATCAGGCAGTGCATGTCTGCGTTGTGCCGATGGCAGAGATCGGCTCCATTTTATATGCCACGGTCACGAGTGCGACAGCGACAAATGCCAGCGACACATGTGTGGAGCCACATAAGCAACTGCGCAGTCGCGCAAATACTGCGGGATGAGTTGCAACTTTTCGCTTATAGGGAATATAGCACCTTTTACATTAGTTTTAACTGAGATAGCCAGATTGTCGGGTGCACTGAGAAACATTCAATTGTGACATTTGTCCTTTCAAAACGACCTAGTTGCTGAGTTTCAACGCAAAAAAAGGTGGGCATGTTTGGGCATGTTTTAAAAGGACGAATTTCGTGACGTTTCGCATCCGTCATAAGTTGGCACTTCACTGTGATTTCCACCGCTTTTCGTTTTCGCTATGTAAACCCGGGGCCTTGATTTGAACCGTCCACCACCAAAAGGTATCGACTTGGTCAATTTTTAAATGATTTGAAATTTTCTTTGACAGTTTTCATTGGATTTCAAATTGAAAATAATGCCGACACTCTTCTTGAAAAGGCCAAACATTTGATGGACCCCGGGACATTCCTTGACACTTGACAGGTCGACCCAAAAATATCGAAATAACACCCTTTATATCAGATTTCAATAAAACTGTATCCTTAAGGTTATCTGAGCCGTATATTTAAGCTGTGACATTTTCAGCCTCGTCCGTCAAAACGGTTTTTGAGTTATAGCCTCAGGCATTATACGATTTAGCTCAAACCTTTAATTTGCAGTGCGCGATATCTCCCATTTTAAATATGGGAGTCATATAATCCTATATATCATAAGAATCATCATAAACCATAGATTAATGTGATATAACATTTTTTGAAAATTCCAAGATTTTGACATTTTCAAACACGATTTTAAGTAAAATATTTTTGTATATTGTGGCCACTAAAAATTATTATGTCTTTCATTGTCAGCATTGACTTTAATATATAAGCCCTCTCGAAAGTAAAAATAATGAGGATATACTTTTTCTTTAAATACTGTATTTATTTTTTTTAATAAAAAAAATAATGGTCACCAGCACGTATTTGATAGTAACTTTGCACGTAAGAGTGTTAGAGAGGTTAACTTAAAGGGAATAGTTCACCTTGAAAAAAACGAGAAAAAGTTGAGAAATGATGAAGAGAAGCAAGAATTAAGATTCATATTACTAGTAATCAAAGGACCTTATTATTTTACGCGGGAAAAAGCAAATTAAAATGGTCAATTATTTGGTGATAATTTCATATTTTTTTCCTCAAAGTAATGCGAAAATCACTGGCTGAGAAAGGCACGCCAACGTCATTGATTTAGTAAGGATCGTGGTTATACATGGTGGTACTTTGCCCAAAGTACTTGTTGAAAGATGCCGCGAAGAATAAACGGGGCTTTTGAAAACCATCACAGTACTTGCTTAAGTAGGGTATTCGTCACTATTAGATCTTGGACTATGAAGGATAGTGGTCCCCATCGTCGCTCACTGTCCGTTGCTCTGGGGCGGCTGTCTGGGATTATGTGTCACAAGTTCATGCCGGGCGGCTGCGCCGCGGGCGGCCAATCAACCAGCAGCACGCGCTACTGGTGCGAGGGTGGGGTTCGGTGGAGTGGGGAGCGGACAGACTCAACCATTTGTACGCGAGCCTGGAACGTTCAGGCCAGCCGTGACGCTACGCATACGCTACAGGAAACGTGTTTAGAAAAATGGTTGTATAGAAGATTTAAACATCAAAATTCCACTATGCATAGCATTACCTGACAAAGTTCATTCTTGCAGTAAAAAGAATGAGGTAACTGAAACAGTATGGTTTTATCCACACTTACACTTTCCCCAAGTCTTTCGGTCATCTGTGCGTCATAATCATACGTAACTCAGCCAAAATCAGCCAATCAGCGATTGGAGTTACCGGGTATACCCGGTCCCGGACTTTTAGGGACTGAATATAAATAATTAAAGAGGTTCTTGGAAAATTGAAAGCGTCCACAAGTTCATTTTCGAGCATGCGCCACAACTTGGCTATCTCAACTCAAAACCTAATGTTAAAGGTGAACTATTCCCTTTAACAGCATTATATTTGCCTCGTCGAGCTGCATTTGAATGATACATAACGTGACCCTTGCAGGTCGCTCCTGACATCAAGGTCACGTGACTTGAGGTCACCCGGTGCAGCCAATGTCAGATCGACCTATACATAACACTCCGTTTCTCGTAGTTCGATGAAAATATGTTTTTGGGGTTATCTGGGCCGTAGAATCACGCTGTTAAATTGTCTGCCCCGTCTGTGGAATGGCTTTAAAGTTATAGCTTTAGGCAGCTTTTTGGTGTTGCGTAAACCTCGATTTTTCAGTGTGCGAAATCTTCCATCTAAATCATATGAATCATATAGACATCTATATTATAACAATCATCATAAATTATAGATTAATGTGAGGTAACCTTTTTTGAAAATTTCCAAATTCAAAAACTTTAAAAAGCGATTTTAAGTAAAATCATGTTTTGCGTGACCTTGAGGTCAAAAAGCAACCTGCTAGGGGCCATGTTATGCATCATTTAATACAGCTCGACGAGGCAAATATAGTGCTGTTCAGTTACGCTCTCTGGCACTTTGACATGCAGAGTTATTATCAAATACGTGCCATTATTTTTCCAAATTAAAAAATATAAATGCAATATTTAGAGAGAAATTCTATCTTCAATATTTTTACCATTGAAGGCTTATATATTTAAGTCAATGCTGACATGAAAATACGTCATAGTTTGTAGTGACCACATTATAAAAAACGTGTTTTTACTTTAAATCGCGTTTTGAAATTTCAAACTTTTGAATTTACAAAAAGCAAAATATATCACATAAATATATGGCTTAAGATGATTCTTATCATATATAGGTTTAAGTGACTCCTCCTATAATCTATATGGGATATATCGCCCACTGAAAATTAAAGGTTTGAGCAAAATCGAATAATGCCTGAGGCTATAACTCGAAAACCATTTGATGGATGGTGCTGAAACTTTCCCAGCGTAAATCTACGGCTCAGATTTTCCCCCTAAACGCAGTTTAAGCGAAATCTTAGATGTAGGGTGCTCTGGCTTGGTCGATCTGTTATGGAATGCCCCACCGTGAGGCTGATGCCGGTAGTTGCAATACTCTCCACAATAGAATCGCATGCATTATTGAAACATTAAGGCAAGCATTCGGAGGTGATACAAGTTGTGAGTGTACTGCTGAAGTTTGTTCATAATTGACTCACGTGCTTTGGTGAAAATGCTTAAAACATATTAATTTGTGGCAGGAGTTCACTAACTGGAAAGTTTGTTGACTGTAGGTCACGTGACCTGAGTTGTTGGACTCTAGATCACATGACTAATCCAGACTTGAATTAAAATTGCCAGGCTGGATTTGTAAATTTCTCATACCTCTCTTTTGGGCTTACATGTGAAATGTCCTATTCAACAGAACAGAATAAGAGTGTGGGAAAATGTTATTCTGCACTCTAGAAGGCTCTTTCATTTAGGAGATTAAACATTTTTGACTACGGTATAATAAATACCACACGGGGCCGATACAATAATTTATTTAGGACCGAGGTCCTAAAGAAATTATATCGGCCTAAGTGGGTATTTTTTTCCTATGTCTACTCCGTTTTGAAATGCGTAAAATAATTGGAAAAATATAAATGCCCGGCGGGCCGAAAGCTTTGACAATTGACTAAACATTGATTTTCTTTAGAGCTGAAAACCTTGTTACCACCGCTCGCGCTAATGCTAAAACATACTGAGCATATGATCATGAGAAATACTTTCTAACTCTGCTGATCATGGCCCAGTCTCGGTGTCAAAAAATTGGCACTCGACTTCGGGTCTCGTGCCAAATCATTTGTAACACCTCGACTGGCAGTCATTTCCCAGCATCGTTCAGAAATATATAATCTCGTGCTGCAGCTGTACACTAAATTGCTTTGTGGACTCGCGCTTCAAAATTTACAGCTTGAGGCCTCGACGTCGTCTCGGCCACAGACTGGGGATTTTGTCGCGCTCATCCACAAAGCCATATAAGTAATTATCTTTGTCAATAGTGAACCGATTTCCAATAAAAAAATACCAATACAAATGTCATGAGAAGACGAATGTGCTGATGGGTGACCAGTCAGTGTTCATGCAACATACCATCAAATGTGTGACAGTGTGTTTTTGATCGCGAGCAATCTCGATGGGCCATAACAATTATTGGCTAAAACTTTGCTAATTTTCATGGGACTTCCAACTAAAAATGATGCAGACACTGGTACGTCCTCTAAACGCCCAACCGTTGATGGGTGGCCCGCAGACTTGAAACAACTCACATTTTTTTAGTCGACTCAAGTCTGACTTAGCAGCTAAAGAACTGACTCTTCTCTTGTCTCAAGTGCTTTTAACAAAAAAATGAATCGCTCGACTTTTGACTCAAGAGCTTTTTATGAAAAATTAATCGACTCGACTCTTGACTCAAGTGCAGTTTTAACAAATCGATTCGACTAGACTAAAAAACACATTCGAGTTGACTCAATTTGACTCAGAATCACAATTTTCATTATTAATTGATGTTGACCGTGGGGGGGGGGAGGGTCGGGTGTCAGATAAATCGTATTCTATCTAGTGTAAATTGTTTTGGTCATGTGAAGGGGCGTGGCCCTAATGCCCCCTTGGCTATGTCCCTGTTGCATTTGACTCACATTTGCTTGATTTGACTCAAGTTTGACTAAAACCGAAGAGCTGACTCAACTTTTGACTAAAGTTTTGTTTCAAACAAATTGAATAGACTCGACCCTCGACTCAAGTCCCGCTCAAGTTGGAAATTGAGTCGACTCAACTCATGACTCATCCAAAAATGTTTGACTCATGAGTCGATTTATGACTTAATTCTGAGTCAGTTACAAGTCTGGGCCCGTACTGGTAGCTGCGATATTCTCCGCAATATAAGTATATGCAGTACCAACTAATGAATTTCACTCAATTGGGCAAATCACACAAGAGCAAATTCACTCTGGTAAGGATATAGTTGTAAATAAATATCTTCGTCAATTGTGAACCGATTCTCAATTACCAATATAAATGTCATGAGAAGACGAATGTGCTGATGGGTGACAAGTCAGAGTTCATGTGACATATCAGCAGATATGTGACAGTGTGTTTTTGATCGCGAGCAATCTCGACGGGCCATAAACATTGTTGACTATAACTTTGTTAATTTTCATTGGATTTATAATTGAAAATAATGCAGACGCCAGACACTCGTCTTCGAGAGGCCAAGCTGTTGATGGGTGGCTCGTACCGGTAGCTGCAATATTCAATGTATAATGCACATGCACGTACTTATTTACATCCACCATTCACACACCGCTGAAAACACATTATGGATAGGTATGTAGAATGTAGATCACATTTATTTATGCATAATCAAATTTATGGATATGTCTTCACGCAACACCACAACAACACTCTTACAAGCAAGGACGCATGAACCGGGGGGGGGGGGGCAGGAGGGGGCAGCGGCCCCAACTTTTGTAGGGGCGTCGCCCCCAACTTTTTCTGAGGATTATTTCTTCTGTTAACAGTCTTCTGATTAATAAAATCGTTGAAAGAATCACATTAAATGTGGACGAATAAAAAGTTACTTGTTCTTATTCAAGTGTATGTAATTATAAAGGGTTTTAGGGGGGGGGATTTTTTTTTTTAGTTTATGATTGCTTTCTAGTCGAATTTGAGGCGGTTAGCCATTTTTAAAAAAAAAAAATAAAAAAAAAAAAAAAAAAATGGATTAGTTTTAAACTGAATTGGTTAAAAACCTCAGACAATGGGTGTAGGATATTAGGCCAGCACCGTTGACGTCAACACAAAGTTATACGATCCAAACCCGTGTGGAAACTTTAATGACTTTCAGCATTTCTAGAGTTTTACAATTCGTGATCACAGTACGATTAGCAATGACGAGCTATGATTTTCTTGCCACCTATTGCATATATGTATATATAATATTATATAATATATATGATATATTTCTAATATCACACACAAAATTGTGTCGATTTGAACATTTTTTTTTGGGGGTGAGGGGGAGGTTTAAAACCTTGAGGTTTAAACCTCAAGTTTCACAATCTGATAAAAGCCATTTTTAAATGGAAAGATATTTAGCCGTTTTCACGAATTCACGATGGCTTATTTTGCGCGAAATTGTTGTTTAAAACATTTTAAATTGTTTTTAACAATGTTACAGTAGTAGCCGTCTTTTCCGAATGGACCAACATTTGCGATAAATGTTTTAACCCTCGCCTACGGTGCCGTAGGGTGAGTTGTTAAAGCTTTTTTCGCAATTTAGTCTATTCGTGAAAAGCGGCTACAACTTAAACATTTCAAAACATTAAAAAAAATCGCGCAAAATGAGTCATCGTGAAAACGATGGCTCATTTTGAAAACGATGGCTTACCTTTCTTTTCACGTTTTCTGCTGGCCACTAACTTAAACACTCGATTTTCCACGATTTTTCCATTATGTATTGTTTTTCCACGAGGATTATCACGCGACATTCACGACATTATACAAATGTGTTTCCATAAAATTGATAACAAGACCTAAATCTGTAACCTAAGCCATAACAAATCTAAGGGGAGCTCTTTTATATGGGTGCCCGCTTAAAAAATTGAAAGGGGCTCGGTGCCCCGGTGCCCTTCCCCGATCCGCCGCCCATGATTCTGAGGATACGCAAAATAGCAGCCCAATTCCTTCTGGATCATGTTATCATCGGCCATGTTAGGTAAAAAGATACCAGTGAAAAAACTGATCTGGCAAAAATAGACTTTTGACCTTTGATGGTCTCAGGAGTCTAAACTATTGACCTGAAATAGAATTGGAGGACAGGGGTATTCTGGAGCAAAGCCCTGAAAGTGGAAAATCTAACCTTTGATGACCTCTTGTGACCTCAATATTGTCATGTTAAAGGGAATATAGCACCTTGGGAAAAGTATGTAGAATGATGG